>JARYHS010010343.1:0-25003 GCA_031002005.1 Vandiemenella viatica
ATGAACTGTAATTTCAACTGGTTCATGAAGTTGTACGGCTTACACGATACCTCTATCAGCACAACCTCATTGAGCTCAAGGGAGCACAAATAAAAAGAGAATTGTCCAATAAAAATTCTACTTTTAAGATTAAGGAAGTTTAGAATGTCACTACCCATGTGACAATAGATGACTGGAAGAAATGAGTTCATCATAAAAAAGGTCTGCAAGAAGAGGACTTTATGAAGTAGGGACTACAAGACAAATGCATTGAAAAAGTTATAATAACAAATGACGGCCATAGCAAAGATAAAGTCAGTGTGTTCTGAAGTGTCTATTTGGTAAGTCATTTTTACTTTGTTTCAAATATTTCTTCTGACTGAAGAATTTTATTGTTACACTATTCAATTGCAGTATGAAAGCCTGTATCAGTAATGTCTGTTAACAAAAACCTTTACTTCCAGTAATATCTTTTACTTTAGAATATATTGACATGTTTTTATAACTAACTCCAACTGGGACATCTTTCTAAGATTGGGTGTTAGTTCAAGAAGTGTCTCTTTCAACTTTTAAAAATAAAAATCATAACTGGAAGCAGAAAATTTTATTAGTTGATATCATTTAAAAAAATTTTATCGTAATAAAGATATGTAATTGTAGTTGACAAACACATAATTTCTACAATACATGATTCATTCATTTCGCTCATAACAAGTAGTTTAAGTGCTCAGTTTTACTATAGAAAACTTTATGAGAAATACAAAATACTATTCCACCTGTATTGTTGTTAGAACACATGGCCATCTGTGCATGAAAAAAACTGAAATTTGCCAGGGGGCACTCTCTTCCTTGTGCATGTAGGGGTAAGGCCAGAAGAAGGGGGTAGAGAAAACTGACCTTGAGCCACCTACTAACAATTAGCAGATTGTAGACCTACTGTATAACTCCATTACACATTATTGTTTAGAAATTTCATGAGTTAAGATGTACTGGTAAATAAAATAAAGATTGAACCATATCCCTCTTTCTCTTGATTTTGAAGTATTGAAGCAAATATCATAAATGGATTAGAAATTCTAAATTCACAAGTATTATTATAAGGGATCGCAATCCAACAATGCGGGATCCAACAACACCATGGGATTCTGCATCATTTGGCAGTCTGGCAGAACCTGCACAAAATTAAGCAGATCCGCAATCCATAAAATGGGATGAAAACATGTTTCAGTCTGTGTGACATTTCCTCCCTTTTGTCACTTTTTAGCTGAACTCAACTTCTACTGGTTTTATTGTCTCATTTGCCTCTGTAACTTTAAAGTTCACATTTGACTCACAGCAACAAATGTCTGTTTTTGTCATCTTTCATGATCTGTAAGTAAATAGATTCACTGCCATATTTTATAAGAACTCATGTTTGTTTTTACTCTATGAATTACTATAATTTGAGTTATGTCACCCTATTGCTAAATTAGCTCCCAGATCATATATACAAAAAGTGATACAACTGGAATTGTTTCTGAGCAGGAAGTAGAAATAATATAAAAAGAAGGTTAAAACCATTGACAGCTATTTCAAACTGGAAAAATCTATGGAATAAATGGTTTCCAGAAGGCTTTAAAAAACTGTTTTTACCATAAATTGTTTCAGTATTTCATCAGATTTGAGATATATGTTTTTTAAAAGTGGATTTCAACTTTCTAATTCTGCTAATGTTATAAGATCTATAATAAAAAAAAAATCAAATACAATAAAAGTTGACATGATTGTTCAGTTGGAATATCTCAAGAAAATATGACAAAGATTTTCATTGTGTTTTGATGAATGGACATCCGAAAAAATTATCAATATTTGAATTCATTTTAATCTTGACTTGCTTAAAATACTCGGTATGTGCAGTTAGTCAAAGAATAGCTAACAAGCTTTGGTCTCGCTCCCTGATCTTATGTTATTGGATTAAGATCTGGCAGAACAAGTTTTATGGTGAAAGTTGCTTAAGTTCTGCCTTGGTATCTGCAATTGTACTTTTACACACAGTACACAATTGCCATTGGTATATTATTCCAAAAAAAAAAAAAATACTGAAATACTGAAAGATGAGACAAACACACAGAAACAACTATGACTGACTCAGACAGAGATGGCAAAGAGCTGGCTTGACAATGAAAACACAAACCATGACCATAACACTGATTCGTCCACCAACTGAAGTGGTTCCCAGATGTAATGACCTCAAAAAGAAAAAGTGTGGAGAGTTGTTAATATTTTTAAAAAAATGTCTTTTATTTATGATCATTTAAAATCAAACCGACAAGTGAGGAGGCAGAAATTCCATTCTTGGCCACTGGCTACTTATGTAATTTTTTTCCAAATAAAGTGATAGTTTGACTGCTTAGTGGATGGATAGATTATTTTCCAAACTGATTTGCTTTACTGTAAGGCATGCAATGTGATCTGAATACTTACCACATTTGATTATTTATTGAATAACCAGAATTAGATTTAAAACAAAAGTGCAAAAGCACAAAGTATAATTAAGATTGGTTATAAATGTTTAAATGAATGTTATTTTCCTAATTAAAATATTGTTAACTGTTGATTTCCATTATTTAATATTAAAGTTGATTTATTAATTCACTAAATAGACATTTATTATTTAATTTTATAACACTTTTAAAACTGTGCTGGATCCATGGGGTCCCACAGAACTGAGCAATCCATAAATGTGGGATTGCAATCCTTAATTACAGATACAACATTGAAATGAATTTAGAGTAGTAAAATTTTACTTCCAAAAGAAACAGTTTCTACTATTTCCTTCAGAATATAATTACTTTAAGAACATGTTACAAAGTATATGGTGAGTTAAAAGTAATGTAACTATTTTCATTAATATCTATTACATTTGGAAAGTCATCAAGAAGCACATAACATAAATGTATGCGTCTTAACAGTAAACATTCAATCCATAGTAATTTTGAAGACAGACTCCACTAAAGGCTTCTGGAAAAAGTATTGTCATGAGGGCTTAATCATGTGGTGACAGAGTGTCATGTTTCTACACATTCATCCTCTCTGAACCCACAGCTTGGCAAGGAATCAAAATAACAAAGCATTCTTAGCTTACATCACATACACTAAAAAAAGCTTTGATGGATATGAAGCTAAGGCAGTACATGGATTCAAAACAGGATGTTTGGTTTTCAGTTTGAGTGGCTGTAGCATAGTCACCAACACACTCTTGCCACTTTATCCCAGAAGAGAATCCTCCATGGTACTCATCTGACAACTGGCTCAGTGGACTTAGAGAGATATTCTGAACATTCAGTTTTGAAGAAAAAAGTCCTTGATTTAATTGGAGACCACCAAGTTCACAGAAAGTTGCTTTTCCAACTCATCTACATTGGTATCAATAACTTAATTTATGCACATATATATCTGAAGCACTGAGCATGGTAGGTGAGCGAGTGGTAACACTCTGGGCTCACATTCGGGAGGTTGAAGATTCAAATCCCCATCCAGCCATCCAGATTTCAGATTTTCCATGTTTCCCTAAAATCACTCTGGGTGCTGAAAAAGGCCATGGCCAAATTCCTTCCCATTCCTTTGCCACCTTGATGTCGCTGAGGTTAAAGCCATAAGTAAATAAAATATTGAAGAAAGGTCTTTTAATTGTGCATACACGATTGATAATACAGTATTATGGGTGTTACTTTCTCACATTTTAAATGCACAATCTGAAGTGAGATATGATACTTTTTTTTTTAATTGGAGATTATGAAACAGGACTATGCTAACCATAATTATTGGTGCACATTGAGGTGTATAAGAAATGTGATATGTTAAATGTAACTGTGTATATGTTACTTACTGGTTGGAACTAGACTGAACGGTGTTTTAGATGCAGAGCTTTTGCAACAATACAAACCACTGTGCTGTCCCAGGTTTATATAAACCAAGGTATATCTGACCAGTAGGATTTCCTTTCTTGGCAGTTAAGCATGTTGGATCTAATTGCTCATGCAGCACACAAGGAACCCTGGAGCTTTTTAATAGAAATTGCAAATTAATAAAGGACTATCTTCTTTACCAGCAAGGAACATCCAGTATTTGTTAAAAGCAAATTTTTTATATTTGCAGTTCGAAACTCATCTGTTATTTCATCTTAGCCATTTCTTTTCTTAAAACATTTTTCTGTGTATCAATATAAGGCTTTTGTAAGTTATTTTGTGCCACACTGTGCCTTATTTATGCAGACAAATAATCACATTTGACTTAACCAGCATTCTCAGACTGTGATCTATTGAAATACACATTCATCTAGGATCACAGATGATAAATATTTAATGAAAGACCTCTAAGATGTTAAGACTATGATAGAATTTTCTGTTTAAAATTTATAATGAAACTCTTGATTCTTCAAACTGAGTAGGCCTGATGAGGATGATCTAATATTATTATTATTATTTTAATTGACGAATTTCAATTTTACATTCCAGAATGTATGCATTTAAGGAATCTCTGAGTTGTTATGCAACATTCGTTGACATTATTAATACATTAGCACTGTCAGTGGGTAATAATTTTATCCTGCTACAATTGTAAATTAATGGTTTTACAAGCTTCCATAACCCTGCATGGTGATGTTAGCTTTATAAATAAACAAAAGATAAGCTATGAAGGAAGAACAATGTAGCAAAATGTCATGTACTGGTAGTTCAGAATTCTATAATTTCCTCTAGGATAAAATTTACTAAACCTAGTTGGTGAGTGATTAATGTTTGGTCCTGATATTCTTGAAGAAGTGCATTTGATCACAGCTCTGGCCATCAAAAACTGATTTCTTTAAACAGATGTGGGCAAATTCCTTTATAGTCACTGTGCCAAAAGTTCTTAAAAAAAAGTTTGTACAGAAATCATGGTGCACTTAGTGGACCAATTCAAACTGTGTCAAACTAACTCTAATCTAAGACCCTACAAGAACAGGTGATGAAAGATACAACTTCTGGATGCTCAAGTGGAAAATAATAGAGATTCCTTCTTATAACTGCGAAAAAAAAAATGGAATGCCCTCTTAGAAGATTCAATGGATTGATCCAGCAACTACAGAGGCAATTGGGCAGCTGAATGGCTGCAAACTCTAAGTACCAATTTATAGAATCATCTTTGCCTTAATCTATGTGTAATGAAAGTCTTTTTATCTTTATTCCATATTAATAATAATAATAAAAACAAGAATAATTAACCATTTTTACTAACTGGTATATACATAAATTAGGATGATAACAAAGATAATACTTGTAAACCTATCACTAATCAAAGCTGAAAATAAGATGACCTGCTACACCAAAAACAAAAGAAATGTAAATATGCTGCATTTCAAAATATAGTCTACTTGTGATCATTGTGTTTATTATTGTTGCAGTTCTTCTGTCTTCATATTGTCTATATATTTTTGGTTCTTTTTTCCTTTCCATTGTGAGTAATTATTATTGAGACATAAATAAATATGTTTATTTTCTGCAAATAATTCAGCTTCATGACGACAGGAATTCCAAAGGAGAAAACTAAAGAACATGTTCTATTGTGAAAGTTGCTGTAAATTACTTTCTTATAAAGAATTTTCACCAAACATAAGGTTAAAATCATTAAAGAAATGTATTACATGTGCTTGGATTGAAAATACTGCACTGTCAAGAATAGATTATAGTCCATACAGATACATAATGAGAGCTGTTCGTCGTGATGAACAACGTAGAAATGCATATTCATCAATTTCATTTATAATGCAGGTATGTCTGAATTTTTAACAGTTCATACAAGACAGACAAAAATATAAGATTAGAATCTTTTGAAATCAATGTTTAATTATTTTGTGACAAGCTAGAACCTTTACAACAACAACTAAATCCATTGGATTCTGCTGGAAACATAATTATTATCAAAAGATTGAAATAATATCCTACTACCCATTTTCTCATACCTGTTTAAACATTTTAATGTTATTTGACTTCCAATTACTGTAAATAAATGAAAACTAAGCAGTTATGTCTAATCTTCCACCATAGCATGATATCTTACATTAATAAGAGAAATTTCTTTAAGGTTATTTATTTAATTGCATATTAATTAAAAGGGGTTAGCAACAAAGTGTAATGTGACATGTGGTAATTTAAAAAAAAAAAAATGAAGCCTCTACTGTTTTAGGAACTAGATATTACAAACCATAAACATAGAGACAGTGCTTCAAGTTGTGACTTATGAATGGTTTTTGATAGGAATTTCAGAAAATGAATGCTTTTTTCACAACTGATTAGTTCACTGTAAAATAGTTAATTCTGTTAATTTTTTATAATTACTTCTTAGAAAGAAAAAAACCATGTTAGAGTACATATGTCGCATTTTAGAGGAAAATGCATCAGGACAAATCCAAATACAACCTTCTGAAACCTGAGATCTTGAAATGCCTTAAAGATATAACAGTAGTGTTAGTTATTGTCGAAAAATATTATTTGTGTTGTTATGTTTAATTTTCATAGCAGTAATTCTTGGTGTGTGGATATCAAAAACCTAGATTTGCTGAACGGTTTTATTTTGTTGGTTGTATTTATATGAGCAGCAGAATTCTATTAAGTAACCCAACATGAATCTTCATCGTTAATTCATAAACACTATCAGGCTGATGATACATTCTAAGAACAATTGATCATATTTATGTGTTGAATTGCCTATTTATTTTTGATTATTGAATATAATGCTTTTGAAAAATTAAGAATTTTTCAGATGGGAACTAGCCTACCAACATATCCTTGACACCAGGCATCTCCCTGGCCTTAACCTCCGGTAAGACCCCACCAGTAAACCTATCACTTATTTTTTATTCTATAATTAGTTTTATTTATTTACATATTAATTGCAATATTTTTTCTGATTTCACTTTTTTTTTTGCTTTTATTTTGTTAATCTGAACAGTTTTTCCAGAGATATACTTTCTTGTAATTAACATTGCCATCCCCATTTTCCCCACTTTGTTCTTTCTGGATTCATTAATTTGGGGAGTTTGATTGTGTATCCATTTGATCCCCTAGCCATAGATCTCACCTCCAAACATGATTAAGGTTTATACTGAAATAGTGTTAACTATGTTCATGATTATTTTTTTGTCCCAGTCCTCCTGCCTTCATATGTGGTATGTGATGGGCTTACTTTCCTCAGCCCTCCTTTTTTTCATTACCCAACATCATTTTCACTGTCGCATCAGCTAAGCAAAATGTGTGCTATTGCAGGCCAAGTTGGTTTTTTTTTTATTTATTTTTTTTTATGCATCAAGTATGACACCTCCTAAAGTAAAACTCTTTCATTACATGGAGATATTAAAGCCATCTACAGTAAAAAGACTAAAAATATATCAGCAATATTCATTCTACAATTTCATGAAGCAAAAACCACTATCAAAACATTTGGAGTTCTCTCTTATGGTAGGACAGTGAAAAACCAAAATTTTTTAGAACAGAAATTGTAATATAACACACACAATTGAATGCAGTTTGTTTAATATAAACAAACCCTCAAAGTATTTTCCTCAAATCATAGTTAAAAAGGTGGCCTGATTTATATCACTTGACCAGCTGGAAATTATTAAATTTATGTTACTGAGAACCAAAAGATTAACTTTGAACGTTGACAAAGAGAAAGTTTATAGGGTATTTTTGACAGTTTTTGAAGAATTCATCAAGAGTTATCACTAAGGAATGTATTGTTTAAACTAGAAGAAATTTTACAAATTTTTTTTTTTTTTAATGTGATGTTTTTCAATGCCCAGTGATGAAGATACTCCAAGAAGGAACAGACTATCCTATTAAAAGTATATCAGATATAAACTCAATATTATAAAAAAATTAAATGTTCCCCAGTACTGAGAGTTATTTCTTTCATGATTTTCGGGAAATTTCTTTTGATAAAATAAGTTGAAAGAAGAAATAGCATATTGAGTAAAATTAATATAAAAGTACTGTTACTTGGAGATCATGGAATTGGTGTAAGGTAGGGTTACCAGAATTTTTTCTCCAAATCCGGGGACGCTTCACTACTTTTTCACCAAAATCCGGGGACGCTTTCGGCATTTGTCCTAATTACGCGTTGTACTGTTATAAGTTAGATGATTAAAGGTTGGGTTAGCTTAAAAGCCACATATTGCTTATATTTTGTATTTTAAATGAGGATCACAGACAGCCATGTTGCACACAGCAAGGAGACTTGATTTTCCAAAGCTGTTGTGTCCAAGACACAGTATCCTTTTAATTTTGTTTTAATCCTAGGCACGTACAAGGAAGAAGTGCGCTTCATATCTCTTGCTTTAAACTAATGCATTAGCAATTCAGGGCTTTTAAAGAATTCTCGCTTGATTAAAAAAAATAAAAAAATTCTGAGGACAACAGTAAAAGTACGGGGACATTGCGGGTATGAAATCTGTCCGGGAACAGAGAGCTAAATACGGGGACTGTCCCCGGCAAACGGGGACGTCTAGTAACCCTAGTGTAAGGCCTAAAGTTCGGTGGGGTTGTACCAAACATTCTGATCTCAGCTGTAACCGTGATAATGCCGTGGATCATTTTAGTCTGTGCTTTGCAACATTAACTCAGCCACCACCTAATGAAACCCCAAATTACGAAAGATAACAGTTAATAAAAGTCACTGGTAAATGCTGATAGACGATGACTATATTCTTCAATTTTAAACAAAGTCACAAAACTAAATTGGAATTGGACAAAGTCTCCAAAGATATTGAATTTCAAGAACAATTAACACAATCGAGTCAGACCAAACACCATTGTTCAAAAATAAAACTCTTTAATGCATGGAAGATGATAAAATTTTGTCACACACCAAAAATATTCAACTTGTCTGCCAACGACAATTACTTAAGTTACACCGTCACGCCATATGGCATAAAATTCCGCCTCAGAGTAGTGTAGTCAGACTCTAACTGAAGATGCAAGACTGGGGCGAGGGAATCCTAGGGCTGCTATATATAGAAAAACTGGTGAGAACTTTACTTCTTCCGGTTTCCCACATAAGCAGTCTCCTGGTCTGATCAAATGTCGTATCTCAAGCTTGAAGATATCATCATGCTTATAACCTTGATCACTCAAAGTATTCCTATTGATCTGAAATTTTGGTAGTAACTAGGTTGATTAAAAAGTGTTAATTTTGATCCTTAGAAATTTTTTTGTAGTTTTAATAGTTTGAACATAAAAAATTATTTTCTGAGATTCAAAAAATTGTTCAATTTTACAGATGTAAAACTGAAATAACTTTTATTTCACTTCTATTTGAATTCTTTTTCAATTGATGCTAAAAACTCCCTGTTTACTATTTTCAAAATGGTGAAATAAAAGTCGTAAGCAAAAATAGAATTTAACTAATTAATATTTCCTAAGCTATCGATCTGATAGTAGCTTTAAACAATTCTGCTAGCAATTTCCAATAAGATAGTGACTGGATTCCACTGTAATAACAAGTCTTTGTAACTTTTTCTCTCATTCATAATTTTATCCGTATCTGCCTAATAATTTGAAATGGGGCTGGTAGGAATGCCATCATGGTTTAAATACTAATTTCTTCTTTCGACAATATTTGTCAAACTACCGCATGAATTTAAAAACACTCAAAATTTATTTCTAGGAAAAATTCTTCTTCAATTTAGATATGATCCCTCTTATGAATTTATTTCTCATCTGACTTTGACTATTTCTGTTTATTGTGTCATTTATTTAATTTTCACTGAAAACAGTACTTAACTTTTATCTACATCCCTTAAAATTTTATATGTCATGTAATAAAAGTCCCCAGTTATTTTAAGCTATGAATGTGGCCCTTTTCCTTTCAAGAATATTTTAAATCCGATATGTGAAAATGTGATGACTGTTTATTAATTTACTATGTCTCTTTTCACCAATCTATCACTTGAAATACTTTAGAAAAGTCTTCTAAACTTTGGTTACTAGGTTATTTAAATTAAATCACACCTCTAAAACCAAATTTTGATATGTAGTTACAAAATTATAGGTTAGCTTACATTGAGTCAAATTCATCATTGTAAATGCATTACTTGATTATGTTCACATGAGTATTTCAGACTTTAGAAAAAGTGTTTAAAAAGGTGATAAAGATTATTGTAATATGGGAGAAGCATCATTTCTAGGAACTTTAATTACACTTAAAAAATTTTGATGGACTGCATCTGAATGTAAGGCAAAAAGTTAAATTAATATAACTGTTTGTCTACAGCTTTATATGAGAATGGTTTTTTCCACCTTTTTTTCCAGTTTTGGGAGGTGACAGAATGATGTTTAAAAGAGTGTGAATTTGTATGACAAATTCTTCCATGATACACTAAAGAACTTTGCAGGCCACATTCACCATCTTTTTTATGAACTTTTTCCACTTTTACAAGTCAACTTTGAGAATTCTTCTTTCCAGGGGTTTGTGATTATGTTGATAACATTTTTATCAGTCAGACCACTGGCTTGCTAGGCCTGTTGTAGTTTTACGGGGAAACCGGTGAGATGTACATATTGCCAGCTGTCTGTAAAAAGTGTAACTGTGTTCTGTGTATAATAAATGTATACTTTATAAGGTGGGGATTGGGGACCACCCCAGCACTCACCTTAATGATTGCTGAAAACTGCCTAAAAACCGCAATCAGGACAGCCATTATGCATTGGCTTCATCCCGTTGAATATTCCCTATCCGCTGTGGGGGCGCCTTAATGAGCACAGCTACACTGCCAGGTTTGATGTCCATTTTCTCCAAGTAAATTTGTATGAAATTAATGGTACTGTACAAATAATTTGTGATTGTCAGAGTCAGTGAATAAACTTTCCATGGAATTACTGCTGTGCATCCAGTCTGCTGCCCTGGGTATCTTGTAGTGAATGTTTATCAGACACTGTTCTGCATTTTGCTTATTGATGACCTAGCAGAATGTTCCATGATGTATCAGATGGTCTTCAATCTAACTTGATATGATCTTTAATAAACAGAATGCAGGTTTCGTCTTGAAATGTAAATAAAAGTTTAATAATAAAGTATGTCAAAGGTTGATTGATTTGATCTTTATTACATTATCCATATTAATTATTTGCAAGACTGAGGAAATTTAGCATGACAGTAGTTTAATATGAAATGTAATATAAATTAAAATTGATTTATTTGAATGTTATAAATAAAAAAGTGATAGAATGAATTCAGCGGAACACATAATATGTTTATTTACTCTTCAACAATTAAATCAATATATTTATTGAAATTGAAAAACTAAGTGTATTTTAATATTTCAGAAACTGAATTTACAGAGAGGATGAGGATTTATCAAGGTTACTAGAAAAAGCAATATTTTTATGGATCAACTTGTTTGTTTGTTTTTGTTATGTCTTTATAAATCATTTACCATGACATCATTAGAGGTAAGGAAGGACTGGAGACAAGGAATGAGAAGGAATAGGCCATGACCTTTTGAAGGAACTACCCCAGCATTCAACTGGAGTCTTTACAGGAAACCACGGAAAACCGTGATCTGGTAGGTCGGAAGGGTATTCGAACCTGCGTCCTCCCAAATGAGAGGCCAGAGAGTTACTAGTATTTCACAACATATTACAACATTGCTGCAGATAATGATAGTGCAAGTAGTACACCCCCAATCATGCATGTCACCAGCTGGCTGCTCCCAATGTTTCGTACTGTAGAATGTGAATTGTGAGGTGAGTGAAGGTGTTGTCCTCCCAGATGACAAAGGTGATGTAATCACTAGATAGATAGATAGATAGATCCCATGTGTGAATAATCTTGGGGATGTGGAACAGTACATACTTATTTTTAATGTCGATATTACTATATAATTGATAATGTTATTATATATTGACAAGTTAGCTACAACCCATTAGTATAACCAATATCTCCTATAATCTACAAATACAATCCCAAGTTAATTAATACTTATTATGTGGAACAGTGTATACACTTGTTACCCGTTATTTTCTTACCAACCAGTTACCATGACACGTTTCACTGTAATTTGCGACTACATATTATATCATGTTAGTTGCTATTTATGTAAAACAGTACACACACCTATTAACAATGTCAATTATATCACCAACAACTCATAAGCTGTCAATTACTTAAAAAC
Organism: Vandiemenella viatica; assembly: GCA_031002005.1. Taxonomy (NCBI): domain Eukaryota; kingdom Metazoa; phylum Arthropoda; class Insecta; order Orthoptera; family Morabidae; genus Vandiemenella; species Vandiemenella viatica. Next base: position 12,167 of record JARYHS010010343.1, read on the forward strand.
CTTTTAGTATGATAATTTTTCACAGCAGTTTTTGAGTGTATGCTATCCCATGTTAGTTACTATGTATGAGTGAAATTTTGTAAACAGTGTAATTATTTCATTTGTCAAAAGTTTCAACAGAAAGAAAAACCATATATCATTTTAGTAATTGTGGACAACTTTGTCACCTTCCCCTTCCATACACCATACATACTATTTTCTCAGTCATTCTTAGTTACCAAATTCCAAGAAGAAAATTCTTTCACAGAGTAAAATGGGTTCTGAAGCAGAAACTCTTTCAGTTTGGAATTAAAGTAGTTGGGTTTTTGTAGATATCATTTAATTTCTGTTGGTAAGTCATTGAATAAGGTAGCTCCAGTAAATGTTAACCCTTTCTGTACAATTGACAGTGATTGGTAATCCTTGTGAATATTATATTTATTCATAGCATTATGGCTATGTATGTCAGCATTAAGATTGAAGTGTTCAGGATTTTCCACTACAAATGATAGTACGGAGTATACATACTGTGCTGGCATTGCACTGCTAATGACATAATGCTCTGCAGTTATTTCAATTGAAACTCTCCTCTTAAAGAAAGAATGCCTGCCCTTCATGGGGATGCAGAATTTTCTCTTCTACTCAAGGTAGGGCAATGTGGCACAAAACCTGTGTTTGTTCTGCTTACTCTCATTGCTCAATCAGTCACAAGATATACATATAGTTCCCATGTACAGAGATCATGCAGTGGTTGGCTCAAAAGAAATACCACACACAGAAAAAGCCCATGATTGACATTAACTCATGCCTTTATTAGTAGTTTCTTAATTCTGTCCTTTTTTTTTTTTTTTTTTTTTTTAAAAAAAAAAGGAGTACATAACAACTATAAATATTATACACTTACAAAGAGTCATGTACATTTAATTATTATCAGTGATAGCTTCCAGATAACAGACTGCTGCACTCAGCTAATTGACTAGTCATTCAATAAATCATTAACTATGTTAAACAAACTTGCATATAGTTGACCAATTAATTCAAAAGAGTAATTTGGGTAATTTACAATATCAATAGAGAGTTAAACTGCATATCTATGAATAATGGATATGTGGTGTTTTGTGATATATGGCATTTATTTCTTATGGATTATATTGTTAAATTCTTACAAATATGCTGGTTAACTTGACAACATGCTGCTATGAATTTCAGCAAGTAATGTTGGTGAAGTTTTGAATTGTGTCTTAATAATGGAGCGATTGCAACATTGCATTTCTCCTTTCTTCATCACTGACAGCCCACACTTATTTTTCAACATTGGGATAATTGTTCTTCGACTTTAGAAACTTGATATCTCACTAACAAAGATGCACCATGAAAAAAGTTTCCTCTATTATTAATCACCTTACTACCATTGTTGACTTTGACTTATTTGTGACCACTACATTCTCAGTTCAATTTGTTCTTGGACTTGAATGAATTTGCCAGCTAGGACATTTCTGAAGCCACTTTATTCAATACCTGTAATCTAATCTCTACTGCATCTACATTTATCCTACAATTTGAAGAACTCATTAAAGTAATGGACTGAGGAAACTTCCACGTTTGCAGTACTCAAAACATAATTATTCACAATATACTATGATTAGCTCCCTCTGCAACAGTCACGATTAAGCTGCCTTCTTTCAGTTAGATGGTTTTTATAGAGACACTTTAAATTCATTATACTCCCTGAGACACTGAAAAAGTAGCTAACATGGCATACAATACAAAGTTACTGAGCATCAACTCCTTTTAAAGATAGGCTTAATATACATGTAATTCTTACCAACAAAAAATTAATCTTTCGTGATTCTTCAGAATTTTTCAATGATCACCTTGGTAGTACTAGCAGTAAACACATTGGTAAATTCTACTTTAATTATCCATACCTAAAGAAACTGTTGCTCTTAAATTCCAAATATCTAAGTGCTTCTAATCCAAGAAAAATTATTATTGGACAAAATATTTATGACAATATTCACAAAAGAATCAAACACTTTTCCACTTTCAAAAGAGGGGAGTATGACTTTGAACAATTGCACTCAATTCTGGGTTCACTTCAAATCTCACTTGTAGTCACACACGATTTTCTCATAGTTGCATGTATTTCTCTTTTTGTTCCATGGATTTAGCTTTTTTCCCCCTATCATCAGTCTCTCGATGGTTTTGATGCAATCCTCCATCCCTTACTACCTTGTGCTAGCTTTTTATCTCCACATACGCCTTACAACCCACGTCCTCAATTATCTGCTTCATATATATTCCAATCTTTGTCTTCCTCTGCAGTTCTTACCTTCGACTGTTCCGTCCACTAACACCTGCATATCTCAAAATATGATATACCAACCTGTCTCTTCTTTCTGTAAGTCTCTTCTACAAACATCTTTTCTCACCCATCATTTCTAAAACTCACTACTTGTAGTTTATCTGTCCACCTAATTTTCAGCATCGTTCTATAGCACCACATTTCAAATGATTCAATTTTCCTTCTTTCTGCCATAAAGTGCTGTGCTCCACACATGCAGTTTTTAGAAAGTTCTGTCTGAGTCCTAGATGAATATTTGAAACTAAAAGGTTTTTCTTTTTCATGAAAGTTCTTTTTCCTAGTGCTATTCCTGCTTTTAACATCATTCCTGCTTTGGCCATTGGTTATAATTTTACTTCCTAAGTAGCAAAATTCTCTAACTTCTCCTATCGCATCCTGCCCTGTTTTTATATTTGATCTATTATTATTGGTATCATTTCAGTGTTTTTGTTTGATGGCTAAGTTACACCATTTTCTGTGACAAGCCATAATCCCTTCCTATATCATCACTTACATTTGTTACTGAAATTTCTTCATTAATGACCAGGATAGATGATTTGGAAAAGAAAAGTATATTTTGCCTATGATCTATTTTCTGTTTGCTTTGGAACCTATAGAAATATTCTTCACTACCACAGAATATTTAGTGTAATTTTATCTATAACAGCAACTTATGCTATACAGTTCTCTCACAACAGCTTAAGACTCTACTTTTAATTTCCTGGTTTGCTTATTCCTACCTACAAGGAAAAGCTCCTGCTCATTCATTTCTTGTGTTATCCCTGTGTCACAACCCAAAACAGTCTCACAAACCCAGCTGTTCAATATCTCAGTCTTTCTCATATCCTCTGTAGCCTTTTCCTCACCCTTATTCATAATTACATGACTACACTCCCTTCCCCTTAGTTTCCTAATGTGGCCATAGAAATTTCTACTTGCATCATTCTCTCTACAACCATGATATTCTTCATGAATACATCCTTAGCTTCCCTCCTTGTTGCCATTAATTCCCAGTTTAGTTGTATCATACAGTTCGCATTATCCTGCTGCTTGCTTAATTTATATTCTCTTCTCATCAACCTTTCCCTCTTCCTCACAGCCCAATTCCAGTATGTGTGTTCTGCACTCCTTATTTTGGCACAAATATTTCTACTGCTTCTCTATCTTTGAATTGTTTCCCTTTTATCCCTATTATAATAGAGATTAACTGAGTTCCTTCTACATACTGAACCCTTCACTAAAATATCTTCTCAGTTCTAGAATACTTGCTTTGCTATAATTTTATATATATCTTCCTTGGTTACTGGTTTAATGAACCCTTTACATCCATAATAACTTCTTTGTGATAACTTATTCCCTCTATCACCTAAGATCCTACATAATGTTCTCTAAGCTTACCCAAGAAAATATCCTATATATTTTGCCCCTTTATACTTTGAACATTCTCCTTCCTTCACTAAAATATTTGAAAATTTCTACTCCTCTGTGTTACTAACTCCAAATGATTTCCAGATGACAACTGCTTTTTTTTTGTAGACATCAAGGTAAGTGGTAAGAGGGGATTTGGAACAAAGAATGGAAATGAATTTGGCCATTGCAGGAACCGTCCTGTCTTTCACCTAGAGTGATTTCGGGAAGCCATGGAAAACAAATCTGGATGGCCAGATGGGGATTCAAACTCAAGTTCTCCCAAATGCAAGGCCTGAACATTACCACTCACACATCAGACTCAGTGCAGTTATGGGAGCATCCATAAACCATGTAGCTCCATTTTGGCCTCTTGTGAAACCCCCCTACCCCTAATATAGCCCGACTTGGCTTTTGTCTCTACCCCTCCCCCACCTCCCCCCACATAGCATGTAGCTTTTTTCCCTATTGATTCCAGGAGACATTTTGTACTGTTTTCTCCTATCAGACAATCATAAATTACATACACAGATAATTAATTGACGGAAATTAATATTTACATACTGTTGAATGTTCTGTACCACATTTTAACTGTGAGAAAGAATATGAATGAAAAGCTACATGGCCTGGCTCCAACCCCCCCCCCCCAAGTAGCCCAGCATAACCAACCCCTCCTCTCCCTAGGCCGAGCCACATAGTTTATGGACACTCCCCGAATCCTATCAGCCGATCTGCCTGCTCAATGTACTTGGTAAAGTTCAAGAGAAAATTCTAGTTTGGTGCCTACAAGTGCATAGAAAAATAATAGAAATGAATGTAAATCAGTATGGATTCAGAGCAGGCAGATCTACAGAGGACGCTATAAACAGGGCAATGCAATTAATTGGAACAAGTACTAGTGATTATGTATTGGCAATATTTGTGGACATTGCAGGGGCTTTTAATAATCTCTGGTGGCCAGGTTTGTTTGCTCAGCTCAGAGAATTAAAATGCCCAAGCAATATATAGAATTCATTTAGGGATTATTGTAGAAACAGATATGCCAAACTGAGATGTCAGTGAATGACCATCGAGAAAAATTGTCTAAAAGGTGTCCTCAGGGATTGGTATGTGGCCCAACATTTTGGGATATTTGTTTTAAAACAGTAATGTGTAGGCTGGAAGGACTAGAAAGGTTGTTGGGCTTGGTGGCCTTTTCTGATGATCTCCTCTACTGATACAAGGAGGAACAAGAAGAGAAATTGAGCAGAGAAGCAATTTTGTTCTGGAGCAAAATGACAAATGGTGCATGGAGATCAAGCTTAAGCTCAAACCACAGAAGACTCAGTATATGGTTCTTCGTGGAAGTCTGCAGCAAAATCCAATGATCAAGGTTAGAGGAAACAGCATAAAAAGGACAACCAAATGCAGATATCTTGGCATTACCATCAATGAGCGTCTAAAATTTAAGGATCATATAGAAGAAGTGTCCAGCAGGGCAAAGGTCATCATGAATAAACTCATCAGCATTGGACAAAGAAGATTTCATCTTCCCATCCATGTGATGAGGCTCTATCATGACACTATTCTGGCATCAGTAGTGAGCTATGGAGCGAGTGTCTGGGCGAAACATGTGAAGAAAGTTAAGTCAAAAACAATCCTTAGAAGAGCCCATAGGAGTGTCCTTTTAAGACTAAGTGGTGCATATAGCACCACCGCAACAGATGCTTTGGCAACAGTTTTAGGTCTCTGGTCCCTAGACATGATGGTAAGAATGTAGAATTTCAGATGGATCCAGTAGAAATTGATAGCTTAGGTATTGTAAAGCAATTAAAGCTCCTGAAGTGGGGTAAAGTGCCCTGTCCCGATGGTATACCGGTAAGAGTATTTTTAGAATACGTGGAGGAAATTGAACCATTTTTGTCAGATATATTCTGTAAATCTTTAGAAGAGAAAAAAGTACCCTCCGACTGGAAAATAGCCAAGGTAATTCCAATTTTCAAGATAGGAGATCGGAGTGATCCTAGGAATTATCGACCCATATCTTTAACATCTGTATGCAGTAGAATTCTGGAGCATGCCATATGCTCGAATATTTTGAAGTTTCTAGATTGGAATGAGTTACTTACACCATGTCAACATGGATTTTGAAAGAAGAGATCATGTGAAACTCAATTGGCCCTATTTTCCCATGACATAGTGAAAGTTATCGATGCTGGTTCATAAGTTGATGCAATATTCTTGGATTTTCATAAAGCTTTTGATTCTGTACCACACAACCAACTTTTAGCGAAGATTCGAGCATACGGTATATTGGATCAGATTTGCAAGTGGATACTTGATTTTCTAACTGGTCTATCACAGTATGTCATTGTTGATGGGGAAGCCTCTTCTAAGTTAGATGATACTTCTTGCGTTCCTCAAGGAAGTGTAATAGGACCACTTCTTTTCTTAATTTTTATAAACGATCTAGGTGACAATGTTAAATGCTGGTTGCGATTGTTTTGCAGACAATGCAGTTATCTATTGCGAAATAAGGTGTTCTGACGATTGCTTAGAAATTCAGCATGATTTGGATGCTATTTCCAAATGGTGCCGTAAATGGCAGCTTACGCTTAATTGCAAAAAGTGCAAGGCAATACGAATAAGTAACAAAAAGAATCAGTTTTCTCATGAGTATAAAGTAAACAATTCAGTTGTTGACACGGTTGATTCCTTGTAGTATCTGGGGGTAATAGTACAAAGCAACATGAAATGGAACTTGCACATAACTTCCGTCATAGGCAAAGCTAATTCTGAATTATGATTCATAAGTCATATTCTGAGGAATTTCAATGCTCATACAAAGGCAATAGCATATAAAACACTAGTGCGTCCGCATCTAAATTACTGTTGTGGAGTTTGGGATCCATATTGCAAGGGCCTGATTGACTCAGTGGAGAGGGTACAGAGGAGAGCCGCTCAATTCGTGACTGGTTGTAACAGCCCTTATGAAAGTGTCACAGAATTGATACATAGATTGGGCTGGGATAGTTTGGAAGACAGACAACGTCATTTACATTTAAATGTATTGGAGAATATGCAAAATTCTATGACCTATGAGTGCAGTGAGATACTTCTTCCAGCAACCTATTTGGGGTGCAATGACCGGAGGGATAAGATTCGAGAAATAAGATGCCGTACTGATTCTTTCTTTCCTTATGCTATTCAGGATTGGAATGCGCAGAATTAAGATCAGTGCTCAGCACCCTCTGCCACCCACAATGTTTGTGAATTGCAGAGTATGGCTGTAGATGTAAGAAAATGTGGTGCAATATACTGGCTAAAGTCCAGTGATAAGAGAGCAGCTGGAGAAATAGTAGGACGACTGGTGACAACCAAAAAGGAAGACATGTCAGCCCTCCTAAAAGATTGGCAACATCAATGGAATATTAGCAATACAGGTCAGAGAACATTCGGCATCCTTCCTGATGTCAAAGAATGGTTGGAACTGCAACATTTAAATTCGTCCACCAGCTTAATACACTTCATAACCGGGAATGATCCCTATAACAGTTTGTTACACAGTAGGGGCCTCAAAGAATCGAATCTGTGTGAGTGTGGAGTGGAAGCAACACCCGAACACATGGTTCTTGAATGCATTCTTCTTGTGGAAATGAGGGAAATAGAATGTGAGCAACTAATTGAAAAAGAGGTATGAAGTATCATTAAAAACAGGGCTGACTGCGAAATTCTGAGTCAAATAGCAGACAGAATTTCTATGCACTATAAAACAAAATACCTTGAACAGATAGCAGGCGCGAGAAGGCTCCAACAATGGAGAAATCAACAATATAGCATTGCATTGACTATTAAAAGATAGGTCATAAACAGATACCAGAACACTAGCACCCTCTGGACACCGACGCACCAGCCTATTTCAGAAGATCCTTCTGATGGGCTGGATGCTGTGTTTTCTGGAGGACACCGTTTTCTGTTGGAGGCCACTCCTCAAACACTGGTCCAACAATTATTGCAGTATCCATAATTTGCAGTAGAGCAGTTTATTTTGTAGTAGAGCAGGAAAAAATGATAGATTATTTATCTTGTTGAAGTACATGTTATATAATGAAACATAATATTAATCAATAGTTAAAGACTTATTTCTCCTTAACATTTTGCTCCATTCAAGTCTTAGTCAGCGTATGGTATGTGGCATCAGCAGGAATGTATAATGCCTACTAAGCCGCTCGGCCAATGACTGCCAAGTGCTGCATGCTTTGATGAAGGAAAAAAAGGAGATTATTATTATTCTTTATTTTTCTCACCTAAAAAAAATAATGAAAATGATGTGGCAGCAAAATGGAAAGGAGACAGCTATTAAATTAAGTCCCTTATATAAGATATAAAAGCAATTATACAAGAGGAAATAAACTGTAAATTGATAGAACAAAGGAGATGTAATACACCTCCTCAGCACCGTATTGACCCAAATAGGAGTTGGGATTCACAGCCACCGGAAGCCGGTGGCGACCCCTCTGAAGACCCTAGATGTTAAGCTGTAGAAAGCTGTAACAAAATTAAAAAATTACTCCCTAAACTCCCTCCTCTGATCTTTGAATCTGTAATCAATTTCTTCCGAATGGCCTCACCTTATTCATTCATCCTTCCACTTCAGTAACCAGCCATGACTCATATCATCTCCTACCTGACAATTCATAACTCTACTCCCACAAATTCATTTGTGTCGTCTGTGAATACCAGTTCTTCTATTCCTTTAATATACCTTGGTACCCTCAGGAAAAAGCTCAAAGTTAATTTGTATCCTAATTTTATTAGCAATACTCTCTATTCAATGAAATTTCAAATGAATGCAAGAAATGTATTGGTGATTACAAGATACTGCGAATTTACAAAAACATTGAGATGATAATAGAAATGGGATTTCTTGGTACAAGTCCTTTGTAAGCAGAACATGATGATAATGAGAAGGCAACTTTGTTTTCCAGACTAAATCTTTTACATGTCTCCATTACACATAAATATTGCTTAAATTGGAAACTATATCAAGAATTAATATTGTCTGCATTTTTTGAACAAGTTGGGCCATAAGTTGGTGTCCTGTGTATCTAGTGAAGATTACCAGGCTACTCACCTGTGAGGGCAACTGGTTGGTGGGAAGGCCAATATAGGAAGAGAGCTCATTGTTTTGTAGGGGTTAGTAAAGATAGTATTGGCATGCACATATGGGTTATCTAAAACTGGGATACAGTCCTAGAACATGACTATGGAGTGTGCAATGTACTTAATTAATACAATGTTGCCAAGGATTTTGTCTTGAAATCTTTGTTTTCCTGATTTTTCATATTTGTTTGTTACCTACTTATCATCATATTTGTAAAATCTGGTTTGTTGTGTTCCTGACAAAACATCTATCTCCACTTTATTTCATCATCTTATTCCCTCTTTTACAACAATATTTAAAACTAGAGTATTTATTCCACATGAAATGAAAGAATAAATTCACCAGTGAAACAATCTCCCAGTTTAAGCTTTATTTCTTGTGTTTCTTAGATTTATTTGGAACTGCAAACAATGTAAAATAATTTAACATACAAAATTGTTACACAAAACAAAATATATTGAAATACAAAACTAATAAAACACAATATAAAGGAAACATAAAATAATGAATATCATCAAACTAAGTGGTACAAAAGTATATAAGATAAATTAAAGGATATTAGCAGACTACTAATCTTGGCTTGCATTTTATGATATAAAAGTTGGGTACTTACCTGTTTATACATTTTTGTATTTAATGTGTGGCATTGTTAACAACACATAACACAAATATTTGTAGCTATATTAATGAGTAGCCATATTGGAACCAATGTCATGCAGTTATCATTCCTATCAGTCTGTTTATGAAAACATATGATTAATATAGTTCCTGTAATGTGACTTTTTCTATTATTTTTAGGAGGAAGATTTTTACTATCTCGTTACAAATATATGGCATGCTCACTCAGCTATAAATGAATCACAGGATATATATGACTTACGTTTGCCTCGATGGGACATAAATTGTGAGTGGTCACCATGGAATTGTATCCTACTAACTGAAAAAGAAATGAAAGCTCACATTAATTTAGAAAGGCTTGATGAAGTAAGTAGAAGTTACTATGTAATAAGTATGTATTAAAAACTCTTTAATGCAGCATTCTGTGACTATATTTTACAACAAATTAAGGAAATTATTTTCAGTGGGAAACATTTAATCATCATGCTTAACACATTTAACACATACAATTTGTCCCAGCTTAACTTTCTGTGCTAGTAACTTTAAGGCCATGCATAAAAAATAAGATTCTTTCTAAAATTTGTTCATTTCAATTTACATTTAGTTCAGCTGGAAAATTGTGATTTCACTGATTTTTATTCAGTGAAGATATGCTCATGAAGCGTGACTTATATTTACTTATATATCATCATTAATATTCTAATGTTCTCAGACCTCCCACCGGGGTAGCACATTAATTTGTTGTGAAGCTTCAGAGCTGCTCTCCTACTTCATCTTCAGCGAACATTTAATTAGAAGACAAAGTTGGAGAGTGACTTTGAAATTTCACATTAAATTGATGCCGTTCTCGACAATAATGTCACTGATAATAAATCTCATAAGCTTATTTGCTCAAACGAAAATAGTGATGTCTGCTCAGGATTAAAAAATAATTTTTTCTCTATCTCTTCTTATTTTAGTGTATAAAATATTTAGAATTCTAAGCTAACCTCAGAGAATTATCAGTTTTTAAACTTGGTTTTACTTTGAGTAGTATTTTTCACCATTTTGACCCAGACGGTGTTGTGGAAACACAATGTTTTAACAGCTGGCTCTGCTGTCTTCATCATGCTTCTATTGGCTTCCAATTTTTGTAAGCCTGCCATTAGTGCTGCAACTTCATTTAATGCACTCTCTTTTATGGTTGTAAGTGTACTACCTGACCTTGGTCCTCCATGAAGAAGTACCCATCCTGCTCACCTCCTGGCTGAATATGCAGTCTGCAGTGAACTGCTGTCATACCCATTCTTGCTTCTTCACTAGTGCATTGCTTAATCCATGACTTGCTACAAAGTCTAGGCTATGGCATTTGCTGTCCTGATGTCCTGGGGTGAGCCTAGATGCCATATCAAGTGGCAGATTAACCCATGCACTAGTGATGGAGCTAGAACAGGCATGATGGTGCTCTGCAGTAGACCACATATTCAGCCAGTGGGCTAGGAGGTGAGCAGGTCTGGTGTGTACATTTTATAGGACAACCATATGGGGGGGTGTGTGACATGAAGTCGAGGCAGTAACAGCAGGTTTATAACTATCGGAAGCCAAACAACACCTGGTGAAAACAGCAGAGCAAACTATCAAAATGTGTTTTCACAACACCTTATGGCTAGACACCACTAAAGATGACAGAGCAAGATTTTGTCAGATCAATCTTGACTCACACAGTTATTTTAATTTTTTTCCTTCTGAATTGTGATACACAAATTTATTTTTGAGAAGCATATTTATTTCTTCATATTTATTTCATCAATTTCTCTTGGCAATCTTAAGTTTACAGTTCACTTTATTAATAATTATGCTCATATGTAATAGAAACATATAGTAAAAAATTTCAGCAACACTATTTAACAGCATATATAGAATTATTTATGAAAATTCATTGTTGCATATCATACAAAGTTCATTTTACATCCAAAATCAGATAGGTTGGGGAAAATAACCCATTTCTTACCACAGATGAAAGCTGGAGAGCCGGACGAACACAAGAGAAAAAAAAAAACACATACATCACAATACTTTGGTTAATAATCTTAATCATGCAGTAAGTGAGGCATATGGCAGAAGGGAAAGATGTACACACATCCGGACCTATCACATGAATGAACCAAAGATAAAACAAGAGGGATTAGTGTGGGGATTGAACTGGTTGTGGGGCAAGTTTACCAACCATAATTGTGGGACAGAATAATACCCATAATGATCAGTCGAGGTAAAATAAACATTATAATTTCAAGCTGTTATAAGAGTAAATAATTTAAATAAGAAAAATGTATTTAAAAAAATATCTTAATGAAATATACATATAACCTACTGTAGATTTATAAAATTGTATCTGACAGGTTTACAGGTGGGGTCTTACCACAGGTTGAGGTCAGGAGTGTGTCTAATGTCTAGGATGTGTTGATAAGCCAGTTCCAATCTACAGAGTTCTGAAGTGGTATTGGTTTCCAGGAAAACTCTTACTGTTTTAACCATAAAACAGGTGTTAAGATTGTTGGGATCAGGTGAGCTGCCAGGGTTGGCAGTGTAAACTTTTGCCTTTGGCCAATCATCCTATAGGATAGTAGTGGAATGGTTAGACTGATGTAGGAAACAGTACAATAAAGACAGGTAAGTTGATAAATTAGATGAGTGGTAGCGTAGGTGGTGTGTCCAATAATAGGAAAGGATTCTTCTATGATAGGATTATAATAGGTAGTGGTAGCTGGATGCATGCTGCTAGTTCTTCAGCATGGTCAATTTCAAGGGAAAGATTCATGCTGAAGTCTAGGAGAGTCAGAAGATAAGTCCTTCTGTACCAAGATACTGTTCAGATTAGAGGGTGTGCTAAAGCAAGTGCAGGTGGCAGTGGGTAGGATTTTGTGAAGGAGGACATGCAATTTGGGCAAGGAATGTAGAAAGTCATGCCCACGGGGAAAGATATTTTTAAAGGATTCCAAGCCAGGAGAGAACTAGATGATGAATATTGGTATGTGGTCAGCTTAGGAGGTGCAGAACACTACCAGTCACCTAATTTACCAACTTACCTGTCTTCACTGCACTGCTTCCTGCATTGGTCTAACCACTTAACAACTATCCTACAGGATTAATGACCACAGATAAAAAGTTCACACTGCCAAGCCTTACCACCCAGTGGCAATCCATGCCAGTTCATATGATTCCAATGATCTTAATGCCTGTTTTATGTTTAGAGCTTTCAGAGTTTTCTTGGACTCCAGTACCTCTTCAGAACTCCTTAGATGGGAACTCTGGCCTATTAAACATCCTAGACACCAGACATACCTCAGGCCTCAACCTGTCATTTACA
>JARYHS010010345.1:0-34884 GCA_031002005.1 Vandiemenella viatica
ATGCGTGGAATGGTAAAAGATGACCCTGACCACAAGCTGGCACTCGAGTCAGACGCAAGGGTTTAGGAAGATTTGTTCTGTAGGTAAGAGAGTCAGGAAAAGTAACCAACAGAAATGAATAATTAATCAAAACGTTCAAACAATTTAAAGTTGAAAATTTGTAGAGGGCAAAAGCAGATAGGTAGGGGTAAGGAGAAAAAAATTGTTGTGCATGGAAATTTGTAACTGGAGCGTGCATTCCACCGGTAATTGAATTAAAAATTAAATACTTATTGAAGACGTTAAGTGAAATTATCTTGGTGTATCATTTCAAAATTAAATTATAAATTATTTTGAAAACTTTCAAATCAATAACAAACGCTTAAGACGAACCCGCTAGATTTGGAATTCTAAGAAGCTCAAAATTGCGGCGCAGTGATTACAATTACTACACTCGTAATTGCTGTCGGGTCACCATAACTACAAATATTCAATATCATGGGGACACTGCGGCAATACAGATGCAAACCCCGTGCATTAGGACCGAAGACATTGTACTAGTGCTTTGTTGTGGAATTCTGAATAACACAGGTTCAACGGCGAACGATGTTTATATTTATGTAAAGCAGTGAACATTTTACAAACAAAAAGGCATTTGGTACTTGACGTTTCATATAATTAACGTTTGGTTTGCTGACGATTCCGCTGAATATTTAAAGACGTACATATGAAATTTTTATAGAAACCAACAGTGGAGTGTATGCTCTTCAGCGTGCAGTATCTCAGCATTAGATTTGTTATTGCCAGCTGATTCGTGGTGAAAGTCGTGTGTTGGTTCTTGGTTGTATTGTTTTTAATGGTGAAAGACGAGGGAAGATAATGATTCGTGGAGGCAATAAATGTGACAAACATTAAACAGGAGGTGTGTTTCTATCTGTGAAGTGTTTGTGGAGCCGTGCAGAACGCGTATTGCGTTTTACAAATCAAGGAATAAAGTTCGTTGAGCACACAATGTTTTCAGAATGTGGTTGACGTTGTACTGTTTTCAATCAGCCCATTTTCTTTACTAACAAAGGTAAGTTGAGTTCTAATGTTGTGCGGTATGTATAACTTGAATCATAAAATGTTCGCCGTATGTTTAATTTTGTCGTACATCAGTTAATATGTATGAACAAATTGGAGGGCAGAACTATTAATATTATTTGCTAGTTTTATTATGTTGAATTTCATTGTTTTTTTAAGCATTTTTTTACTATAATGCATCATTTGTTATTGCTATTCAAAAACAGAAGATTTTTTTAATCCTGTTGATACACACCACATCCATGTTTCTTAGTCGTAACAGCCACTGAATTTAATCATTGAAATGCCATTTCTTTTATGAGTGCTGTATCGTTATTTCTGTCGTGTTGTTTGATCTATATTTATTTTATTTTTTCGGTTCTCCGATAGTAGTATGTTCGTTATAAATGATCCGAGCTGCTGAAGCAAACAATTTGAAGTTGTCTGATAGTTGTTTTCCTTTAGTATCTTTACATTTTGCTTTAATTAAAGCTTACCACATTTTATGTTTCCACATATTACAAATTAATTAGATACATATTGGACAGCAGAATCGCTCAGACTGAAAGATAAGTGTAAAATCAAGAAATGTGAAAATATAAAATTAATTTTGCTATAGCATGTGAATTACATATAGTAAAAGAGTTATTGCACAAAAGGCTGGTGGAACTAGAAATAAGGAGTGCCACAAGATAGTGTATGAGGAACATTGTTGTATATATTATTCTAATCAATGATCAGAATGAAAAAATAAGTGTCTATCTTTCTGAAACATTGCATTATGTTCCCATCTACATAACTCGAACACATGAAATACTGATCTGCTGGTTTACATTCTCAACAAAAATGGAAGAAATATTGTGCCCATGTACTAACATTTAACAAATGCTAATATTTACCCTTCTTGTGGCCATTGGGTGTGAAGGCTGTATAGCAGAGATAGAGCTCTGAACTCCAACTCCAACAGAATGTAGACTGAGTGGTCTTTAGTATTTTCTGGTAATTTTCTTCCTGAGTAGAAAGTTCCCCTGCAGTGTACAATACTCATTTGGCAGCAGTGTGAACATACCTTGTGAACTGTTGCAGTGAGTCCATTATCCTCCATGTGTTTAGTCTGTGTATCATCTCAGCTAGGCTCCCTTCTGAATTCTTGTCATATCTCGTGTGTCAGTCTGTACAAGTTTCCTATATACAGTCACACTGTCTGCCTCTCTGTGTTTCTCATTTTATATTCTACATAATATTAACTAGTAATATTTTTCTGTAATAACTAAATTCAAGCTAGCTATTCTCACTGTTAACTCTTTAGCCTTGTAATTTGTTCATTGTAATACAGCTGTCACATTACACCTCTACCGAACTGTATATTGGATCAATGAGTTTTCTTCCTTAACCATTTAACTGCTACGGATTGTGTTACACCTCATTACATATGTCAGTGGTTTTACATCAGGTAATATCTTTTAATTTCATTTTTTTAGTTGTTGAGGTTAAAAAAATAATTTGACGCATGTTGGAACTGGTATATTTTACAGCATCGGATTTGATTTTACTGTTGGTATTTGCTTTACTGTTGAGCCTTGGAATGCTGGCTGTTTATTGTTTGTCATACATAGTTCATACAACTTTGCAGTATTTTGGTGTCTGCTGTTTCTTCTGCTTTGTAACACTGTAATATTTTATATAGCTGTCCCCAAATAGGTTCCCAGGCTTGGTAGCCCTTCCCTTTCTGCTTGGGCCTTATGGCCTAACAATACAAAGTATTTAAAAGACACTCTAAGCTGAGGGATGATGTTACATGTATCTGAGAAATTTGTAAGCTTTTTAAAGCTACAGTTTGTGTATCAGAATGCAAACTAACAAAGCTAAATAGAAAACTACCTTAAAACCATGACCAGCATGATTGCCTCATATTATTCCACTTAATAGTTTGTAATTGACATTTGTTTGCACTAACTTTCTCAACTTACATTATGAAGGCTCATAATTCATGATATCCTCATATTTGATATATAAAAATGATTTTTTTTGTCTTTTATGCATTTCTATACCATTCATCTGGTTATCATGAGCCTTCTTTTGAGTTATTCTGTGTGTGCCTCCAAAGGTTTCTGACGAAAACGAATTAAAAAACCACCCTCTCTCCTACGCACCCCTCAATTTTTTTTCAATTATTCAAACAAACCCTCAGTTTTTATCTGATATCGATGGAACTTTGTACACGTGAACTTTAAAAATAACAGACAAATAGTGTCCACATTTGTCTGCAAAAACCCACCCTTCTCCACCTGTACACCCACTCCCAAAATTTTTGACAATATTCTTCATACAAATACATAGTTTTTATCCTGTTTTGATGAAAAATTGCATATGCATACTTTAAGACAAATAGAAATATACTGTCTGCATTTGGTTTACAAGTCCTAACCTCTCTCCTCCTTTACCCACGCATAATTTATGCCAACGTTGTTCATACATACCCATAGCTTTTATCTGATTTTGATTGTACTGAACACATGTGTTCTTTAGTATAGATTGGTCTGGTAGCTCGGTTGTTAACGGACTTACTTTCGAAAGTTCCAACATTTAGATCATGGTGCAAGCCTAAACTTTCAAGTGTGGTATCTGATCATAGTGTCACGTGTTGACCGAGCTAGTAGCAAACTTACCCACTGTGGGTCCGTTCCAGCGTCTACTTACTGCCAACTGAGGTACTTCCAGTTTCCAGCCGGCATCTGTAAGTTCCTAGCTGGGACAAAGGTATGCACAGAGACTTAACTGGTCTAAAATTGGGACGTAGGTGCTCCTTGAATAATGTAAAGAATTGCGGTTACTTGATTTATTCGGCGAGAGCAGTTGTATGGTACGATTGCAATCGACTGGTACATGAAATCAGCATTCCTGGTTTTAGGATGATGGACCATAGGATCCGATGTTGAGACAGAATGCATTACAAGCCAGCAGATGGAGGATTATTGGAAAAATGCCCAAAATGGCCTGATTAGACCATAACAGGTCCTCACTACTAAATATCACATCGCGGACTGGAGCGAATCGTGTGCGCAAAAAGGCGCCCTCGATTCCGGAAGGTGGGGAAAGCCTTCCTCTCATTGGCTGACAGTCACTACAAACACGCATGTGTATCACGTGCCCATAGTGTGTTAGCCTCATGTACTGGTTGTGCTGTACAGCGTTCCTACAGTAAGAACTGCCAGCGCAGCGGCCTTCGCTCCGGTGTCGTGTACTAGCAGTGTAACCTTCCCGCTACCGTTCTGGCTTGGAAGTACTCTGCCTTCATTATTACTAAACTCTATACTAACATCTATATAAAAATCAGCTACCGCGACAATAGATCCGTGGTTTAGATTCCACGTAGTATTGTAGGTCCCAGAGGTATAGATTTTTTTCGCCCTACCTGTGACACAATAGCTTAGTACACCTTCGGGATATATCAGCCAACCTTTGACTTGTGGAATAAATTAGAATGTTTATAAAATTTTTGTCTACATTTAGTTTGCAAAAAGAAACTATTGTTTTCCTTACCCCACCTCCTCACCTTACTTTTTGCCAACGTTTTTCATACAAACCCACAGTTTTTAATCCAACTTTGATAGCACAGTACTTACCACATGTATGCTTCAAAGAAAATTGGTCTGTAGCTGAACAGTTAATGCAATTACTTACAGAAGTTTCTGTCTTAGGTTGCACTTTCAGATCCAGGGAGAAGCAGGAGATTTTAGTTGTATTTGATCATCTGAGCAGTGTCGTGACGTTCCATGGTTCACATTCCACATTAAACTGTAGTTCCTAGAGAAAAGGAACTGGCCATCCTGCCTCTGACACAATGGGTTGGTACGCCTCCTTCGGGAGGATTCAGCCAACCTTCAGGTTGTGGACTAAGTTAGTTTTATTTTAATTTAAAACAAAGGTAAAAATACTGTCTATGTTTGGTTTACAAAATGATAATCCCTCTCCTCCTTCAAGCAAGCCCTCATATTTTGCCAACGTTGTTCATACTAACCTATAGTTTTTATCTGGGTTTTATAGTACTTAGCTCGCCATTATTTAAAAAGACATAACTGTCTGGTAGCTTATGGGTTAATGCTCTTACACTCTGTCCGGTCATAGGTTCGAATTCTGATGGAAGCAGGAATTTTTAAGACTTGAATATAACCAATGGTTTAGTATGCTCCCTTAGGTTGTGGACTAAGTTAGTTTTTTTTCACTTTAAAACAAAGAAAAAATACTGACTACTTTTGGTTTGCAAAATTAAACCCTCAAGGTTTATCCTCCCTAAATTGTTGTAAATATTCTTTATACAAACCCACTCTTTGTATCCAATTGTGATAGGACTTTGCATATGTTTAATTTAAAACAATGAGAAAAATATTTCCTACATTTAGTTTACAAATACCCACCACTCTGCCTAAGAAAAATTTACACTTCAAACTATTCAGTCATTTTGCAAATATCTCAAAACTTGTAGGGAAAGTAACCAGAGTGGATAGGGATATGCATGATATTCTGAGAGCCAATAAAATTTCCTATTAAATAGCATAGGACTGATTCCAACTGGACAGTTACTGACCAAGAAATTGAAATCTACAGTTTTCAACCAATCCTAAAGGACCTTCATATACAGATGTTATAAAATAAATGAAAAAAATAAGTTTAAATTTAGTTTACAAAACTGCACTCACTCTTCCCCTTCTCCCCACATAATACTAATTTACACAAACAACTTTTCCGTTTTTTTCTATTGGTATGGAAATCTGCCAGTGTGGATACTGATGGAGGTTTTTTTTTTTTTTTTTTTTTTTTTTTTTTAAAAAAGAGTCCAATCAAAAAGCATACAACATTAGAACTTTCATATCCAGTAGGCGAGAAGCGTGGTAGTCAGTATTTTTCTCTTTGGTTTAAAGTAAAGAAAAAAAAGTAAATTAGTCCACAACTTGAAGGTTCGTTAGATCCATTGAAGGTGGCATACTAAGGAACTGATCATATACAACTCTTAAAAATTCCTGCTGCCGCCAGAATTTGAAGTTGGGAGCAGACCAGAAAATGTTTGAAATGAAGAGTTAAACGTCTGAGCTATCACAAAACTCGGTTTTTAAACATAGGTTTGCTAAGTACTACCAAAACTGGATAAAAACTACGGGTCTCTTTTTGCGGAAAATGAAAAACCAAAAATATTGTATATCCCGAAGCACTAAAATCATTGTGTATAATTTATTTTGAATGTGTAAATGTGTGTGTTTTATAGATATGTACCCATATAACAAAGAAAAAGGGGCATTGCAATTGTATGCTGGGCAAAGCTAGTTTAAGAAAATTATCAATGGATACGTAGACAGTAATAGCACTACTCATAAATGTCTCATATACCACAGGAGATTGCTAATTTTACATTCACTTTAGGAATATTACTGCTCGCAGTGCAGATATAAAATGACCTGTGTTCAACTCCAAGACTAGTGAGCTAACATGACCCTAAATTTTTAAGGGTTTGTAGCAGCAGGATAAACGAATTTATACTGAGGGCAGTCATGATATTGATGTTTTTAAAGTCGGCATTGTGTGTTTTCTTTGTCCAGGTCTCCAATGGAAGAGGCAGCAGAACTGCTGTTGAGCACTTTGTCGAAGGAGGAAGTGCTTTCCAGGCCACTTTTGCGGTTTCCTCAGTTCCTTGAGACTCTCCTGGAGGCTGGTGCCATCAGCTGCAGTGAGCTGGAGGTTATGAAGGGCCAGCTGGACTCTCCAGAGGCAGCTCCACTTCTCATGCATGCGCTGTGTCAGGCGGGACACCTGCACCTGCTGCGGATGGCGCTGCGGCACCGCCCGGGACTGGCCACTCTGGCTCTTGATAGTGCGTCGTCGACGCCACTGCATGTGGCCTCTAGGCACGGCCAGCCCGCCGCCGTGCGGATGCTGGTGGACGCGGAGGCAGACCCGGAGGCGGTGAGAGAGACTGACGGGTGGACTGCGCTGCACGAGGCGGCAGCGTGTGGAAGCATCGATGGGGCCGGCGTGGCGAGAGAGCTCTTGATGTCCGGGGCCCAGGTGGACCGCAAGGACAAGGCCGGCAGGACGCCGCTACAGCTGGCGGCGGGCGACACGGCAGTCGCACAACTACTGGTATCGGCAGGCGCAGACACCACTACAGCAGGAGAAAACTCACTGCTAGAGGCAGAGAGAAGCAGTGATGTGTGTACTGTGCAGCCTGAGGCAGCAGCATGTGGAACCAGTGGGGCGGCTGATGTGTGCTTCGCGGGTGTTGCACAGCTCCTGTACTCGGCCGTGGCAGACACCACTACGGGAGAAAGGGACTCATCTGCGAGACAGCTGCTGCAGGCGGTGAGAGACAGTGAGTCAAGTACTGCACGACAGGAGGCAGCGGCACGTGGAGGCAGTGGTGGGGCCGACGTGGCAAGAGAGCTGTCGAGGTCCGGGGCCCGGGAGGACTCCCAGGACAGCAGGACACCACCGCAGCTGGCTGCAGGCATCGCACGGCTGACAGACTCGGTGGTGGCAGACACTGCTAATCATAGTGCTGAAGGATCAACTTCAGGGTACGGTATATGATTACATTAATAATTAGATTCTTTTTTCATTTTTACTCTTTATTTTATTGTTTAAGAAGAAATATATAGCATTAGAAACTTTTTATATTATTCATATTGTGCGTGTAATTAAACGTAGCAGTTGGGCTGAATGTTATAAAGGTATAATAGGCTAGACTTTTCCAGTCCCTTTGTCTTCTCCTGATACGTTTCATGACTTGGGTCCTAGTTACCTACACCTAGGGCTTATAAAAATTGTGTTAAACCTTGTTTTTATAGGGTGTTTATTATTTAACGTGGATCTAAATCCACTTTCACACTACCTTGCCACTGGTTGACATAGATGAATACTATGTTGTTATCGGACCATTTTTTAAATTTAATTTCACTAGTAACTAAAACTTATCAATTAAATCATTTTTACTCAACAGTTCTGCAATTCTTTGAGGCAATTCTACATTCCAGAATACTACACCACAAGCAGAGTTTTGTGTTTTTATGTTTTACGGTCTTAGTGATGGTAATATTTCTGTATCTGTAGTACTCCTGAAAGTTTAGCAAAGTCTTCGTAAGCTGTCTCTCATCTGTACAAAAATGGAAGCCATGATAGACTATCCACTTCCCCCGGAGACATCCATAGTAATGTATTTGTTTGTTTCCATACACTGATTTATTGACTCCTTTGTTGAAATGTCCTCTTAAGATTTACATTAATTTAGGTACATTTGTGTTTGTTCCCTGTATTTTGAATGTTTTTTCATGAGTTTATCTGTTGTATCTTCTCAATAATATTTATTAAGCAAACTGACTGCTAAGAATTGTACACCTGAGTATCCTTTTCACTGCTCTTCTTTAAAATTGTCTCCTTGATACAGTTTTTGTTCTTGGCATTCACTCAAGAACTGTTTAACTGGGGACAACAAAATTCGATAAACACATCAACCAGGAGTCGTAAGCATTTTAGTTGAAAAGATCTATTTTCACATGATATCCCTGTGATACATTTTTGGCATATAATAGCTGCTGATGGTTGCCAGCCTTTCTGTGCTTATTAGATTGGGCATCATTACAGATGTTCATAATTGTACTTGAGACATATATGGTAACTTTTACTGTAGGAGTATAAGAGCGTACAGTTATTAGTTTGTTATTTAACTTCATTTACTGTTCTCTACACCTGTAACCACTTTTAATATTAAGAGTCATGGTTGTACTAAAATGTTAGAATAGAGACTTCCTTATCTTTGATTAGTGAGACTTTCATCAAGGTAAACTTGGGAATTCGTAATATATTTTGTGCTTTAAAATACATATATATATATATATATATATATATATGGTTAAGTATTTTATAATTCAAACATTTCAGAGACATAATTATTTAGTAAGATACAATACATAACAAATTTATCTTAATATAACGTGTACATGTAAGTATCAAAAGAAAGGGAAAATGACTCATCACTCACCAGAGTTGGTCGAAAGGAGTGAAAAACAGATATGACGAACACGAACATATACAATACTTCAATTTTCACTTTATTCATGTAATAGAAATCAAGTCATGTGGTTCGGGAGGTGTGCACATGCTGATGGTTATCACATAACGTGTGAATTACGTGCACGTATAAGGCTGCTTTACCATACACCAAAATACTGCGCATCTCTTGTTTTTTTTTGTGTGTTCATCGTCCCAGCCGCCTTCATCTATGGTAAGTGTTGGGTTTTATTTCCCTATCTTTCCTATAGTTTTATTGCCTTAAAGCATTTTCCTGCTCATTATTTTTATATATATATCGCAGGTTGTGATAAAATTAATAATATAACAAAAGGGTCATGAAAATTAAAACAAACAGTATATAAGTAAATAAATTTGATTTGGAAGAAATTTGTAACTAGTTAAATGATAAAACTAATAAGAATGAGTGATGGGTCATAAGGTAAAATTTTCTGAGTGATTGAGGTCAGTTAGGTGTCTGGTATCCAGGATATTTTGGTTTGCAAGTTCCCATCTTTGAAGTTCCGAGTCAGTGGTGGTTTCAGGGAAAACTCTGATAGCTCTCACGCGAAACAGTCATTGAGATTGTTAGAGTTGTGTTAATTGCCATGTTGTGGTACTGGGAGGTATAAGTTGCTGGATGTGGACTGTTTGTCTGTGGCCATTCATTCTGACTGAGAGTTGCTGTGTGGTGAGGCCTAATGTAGGAAACTAGTGCAGTTGGTGGCATGTTAGTTGGTATATGATATGTGTTGTGGAGCATGTGTAATGTCCAACGAGGGGGAAGGTCCCCCTGTGGTAGGGTTGGAATATGTTGTAGTGGGAGGATGCATTTTGCAAGTTTAGCAGTGAGGTCTATTGTACAGAAAAGATCCATATAGTACTTTTGGAGAGTCTGATGGAAGGTATTTGTGAACCAAAATGTTTTTGAGGTTAGGTGGTTTGCTGAAACATGTATGGGGGATAGTTGATAAAATGTTTGGTAAAAGAGTACACATTTCTGGAAAGGAGTGAAGGAAGTGATGCCCCCGTTATAAGATTCGATTGACAGATTCGAGGTCAGGCAAGAACTGGGTCATAAGGTCACGGCTGTGGTTGGATTTTGGAGGTGCCGGGTGGGAGTGGTTACAGGGAGGGTGGGTGATTGAATGGGAGATTTGTTTATGTACAAGATCTGCTGGGTAAGAGCAGGAAATAAGGGCTTGGGATAGGTTCTGGGAGTACTGGGAGAGGGATTCAGCATCAGAACAGATTTGTCTGCCATGGATAGCAAGGCTGTAGGAGAGGCAACGTTGGGTAAGGAACGGGTGGCAACTGTAACATATCCTGGATACCACATACCCACCTGGCCTCGACAACCGATAAAATTCCATGTTTTAACCCATCACTCATTATTATTAGTATTATCATTTAACTAGTTAATTTATGTCTTTTTTTAATGTTTCAGACCCTTTTGTTATATTAATAATTTTATCACCACCTGCGATATATATATTTGTATATATCATCTCAGTCTTTCCCGACATATCGATAATTCATGTAGTCATGTGATAAATTTTGGCATATGCACACCTCACGAACCACATGACTCAGGCTTCTATTACATGAATAAGGTGAAAACTGAAATATTGTATACGTTTGTGTTTGCCATAATATGTTTCTCACTCATCGCGACCTTCATCTTTGGTGAGTGATGAGTCATTTTCCCTTCCCTTTGTCATTTATATAGCCTAAAAGCCATTTCCATTTTCCTTAGTTTCATTTGTATAAAGTGTAGCAGTTTAACATACAGGGTGTCCCAGAATTATCTTTACAACTTTAACATTGAATAAATTATGTTTGGAGCGAGATATCACAATGCAGTTTTTTGCATGTTACAGAGTAGCTCTCAAAGTTTTTTCTGTTTCATTTCAGGTGCGGTTTGGTGACAAGTAGGTAGTTACATCACATTTATTGAAAATGTACACCCTACAGGAAAAAGCTCAGTGTGTTTCCTGGTTTATATGTGTTCTGTGTGTTTATGTCGTGTTCTCTTCTCAGATAAGGCGACCTTTCACTGTGTCTGGGTTACTTAACAGGCACAACATTCTGAACCTTCGCATGAATTTAGAAAGATAGAGCGCGACAGCCCAAAGGTTAATGTGTGGTGCGGTGTTATGCACAACCAAATCATTGGCGCCTTCTTCTTTGCTCAGAAGACAATCACAGGCCCAGTTTACTTGGATATGCTAATAGAATTTGTTGTTCCCCAACTGGAAGTCCTTCAACCGACAGTCATGTTCCGGCAGGATCGTGCACATCCGCTTTGGGCTCATGATGCCCGTGATTTTCTAGATAAACAATTTCCTGGTCGGTGGATAGGAAGAGGCCGCCTCGTTCACCTAACATAACCCCCTTGGATTTCTTTCTTTGGGGATATGTAAAAGACATCGTGTATCAAACCCGGTTAGAAATTTGGCAGATCTCAGGCAGAGGATTTCTGCAGCAATTACGACAATTGATCAAGGGATGCTGCAAAGAACTTGGCAAGAAATTGAATATCGCTTTGATATTGTACGGGCAACTAATGGTGCTCACGTTGAAGTGTTCTAGAGACAGAAACAAAACTTTGAGAGATACTCTTAAAAATGCAAAAAACTGCATTGTGATATCTCGCTCTAAACATACGTAAGTTATTCAATGTCAAAGTTGTAAAGATAATTCTGGGACACCATGTATATTTGGTATAGGGAACTGTAATTGGTTTTTAATGTATCATGTGCCTGTATGTAGCTTAAGTCATGAATTTTAGTGCATATCCTTAGTGAAGAATCTAATTTTTTTCTCTTTGCAGCGCAACAATTAGATTTCATCAAACCCTAGCTCAGTGTTGTGACCAAGAGGATACTGGTGTGATAGAAAGCATATCTGCTGCAAGGCCACTGCAGTTTATGTGTGTTAAATGTCTGCAAAATCACAATACAAGGGATTTGCTAATAAGACATGTGTTCTGCCATAACTCACTCGTAAATACTCCACGGTATATTTGTGAACATTGTGGTTTCATTTTCTCAGATCTGTCAACATTGTGTGCCCATACACCTTATCATAACAGTGAAATTACTTTGAAGCAAGAAACAGAATTGCAAGTTGTGTGTGCTATTTGTGCACAGGTGTTTTTATCTTGGAGTTCTCTGACAAGACATGTATTTGAACATGTCACAGCTGTTTCCTGCCCATCATATGTCTGTATGCATTGCCGACAAATATTTAAAAATTTGACCGCGCTTCATCTGCATCAGGAATCTAGCAGATCTGCACATCCTTCTTCCTCATTTTTGCAAACAAGGTAAAATCGAGCCATCCTATTTTAGTTTCTATATAATGCTTATTTATTCTTTACAGTTATAGGTTTTAGTTTAGATCTTCTTTGCTTGATATCAGTGTATATTAGATCAAAACTATGTTTCATTATTGATGCAATTATGATTCATTATTGAGGCTATGGTATATATAAATACACACAACCTGCAAACCTCCCATGTAATTTACCTGTTATCATACAACCACTGCCAGGTTTCATATATAGGTTTCACCACAAATCCACTTTCCATAAGAATAAATGGCCACTGACAGACAGTATTCACACGGAACCCAAAGCACCCAGTTGCTGCCCATGCCATTACCCACGACTTGAATAATTTCAATGCCTGTTTCATGCTGTTAGAGTCATCCCATATATCAACAGCATCTTCTTTCTCCGTATTTTATATCTGACTTCAAAATTTTTATCATTATGTCATGCCTAACATTATCCAATGTTTTTTTCTAAATCATCAAGTACCATAAAAGTATCTTTATTTTTCTTGATTTGCCCTTCAAGTATTAATCTTTAGGCCAGAATCACTTCTCTTGTACCACAGTTTTTCCTATACTGAATCTGATCTTCACCTACTATCTCTTCTACTACCACTTCCATTTTTCTATATATTAATCTGATCAGTAATTTTGAAGTCCTGGAATGTTGACTTACGGTTCAGCAATTCTCACATGTATCAGCTGGTACTCTCTTTAGAAGTCTGAAGATAGCACTTTTATTAAAATTAATTTGAATCTCTTCTGTTTCATAATTTTTTGGTATAAGTTTCAATAATCTTTTGCTTACTTCTTCTCCTAGGAATTTCAGAAGATCTGCAGGAATCTCATCTATCCCAACTGCCTTATTTGTTTTCAAATCATTCAAAGCTCCATCAAATTGCGTAAATCATCGAAATTGACATAACCTTTTTTCCCAGTGCATTGTTGTTCAAATCGACACCGTCATACTGTTTCTCTCTATATATCTTCCTTTGGTTTATTTTACCTTCTGTGCTTAAAAGGTTTCCTATTTACAGATTTATGTTTATACCTCTTTTCTTTAATTCTCCAAAATTCTGTTTATCTTCCTATATGCCACATTTATTTAACCTATAACCATTTCCTTTTCCACGTTTTCAATTTTTTTAAATTTTTTTATTTACTCTTTGATTTCTATATTATCTTTATTGTTTTCTCCCTGCTTCATCTTGGGTATTTTTGTTCCTTGTTCTCTGATCCATCAACTCCAAAGTTTCTTCTGTGGTCCAAGGTTTCCAGGTGGCTTGTACCCTTTACCAGTTTTGATTATTTCTTTCCTCAACCCATTCCATCCATCCTCAGTTGAGCACCATTAGAGCTATTTTTTAGCCCCACATCCACCATCTTTGAAAATTTTCCCCCGTTTCAGTCTGCTTGGTTCTAGCCTGTTGTGTTACTATTGCTTTTTTACTATCTTATTCTTCAGGTTATCATAGTCTGGTTAGTCTGGATATGTTTTACATTCTAGACTTGATTCCTGAGTCTATTTGACCATGATATACTCGAATGATTTCTACCCGTATAGTGTGATCATCCTCACTCATATCTTTCTCCTAGACCAAAATTTCCTACAGTAGTACCCTCTTTTCTTTCTCCAACTGATACATTCCTGTCATCAATGATTATTACATTTTCCTCACAGTTCATATTTTGGATTAATTCTTCAATGTAAGTGTATATTTTCCCCAATTGTTCATCATCTTCCTGTGATATTGGCAAAAATACACCTGTACTAACATTATTGGAGCATGCCTAGATTCTACCCTCATCAAAATAATTCTGTTGCTAAACTCACCAGTTTTCCTATTATCTTATAAATTACAAATTCTTCACCATTAAATCCGCTTACAGCTTTTGTATTGATTCTGCTGTGTACCCTGACCAGAAATCCTGGGCATTCTTCCAGTTATCCTCACTAATCCCAGTGACATCTAACTTAAGTCATTCCATCTCCCTTCTTAAGTTTTCTAATCTACCTGTCCCCCTATTCAGACTTCTAACATTCCTCACTCTGACTCGTAGAATGTTTCTATCCATTCTGATGACTCCTCTCTGAGCAGTCTGCACCTGGGTATCAGACTGGGGGACTATTTTACCTCTGGAATATTTTACCCAGGAAGAAACCATTATTCTATATGTAATTTAAGAGGATTACATGTCTTTGGCATACCCTTAGGGTCTTAAATGTAGTTGATTCCTGTTACCTTCTGGATCCCCATGCCATTGATTATTTCTAATTCATCTGCCTTTATGGGCTGTTCCAAACTCCAAGGCCAAGAGAGTGCCTTGAACCACTCCCTACTCTCTGCCCTTCGTTAGGAGGCCTTTGTCAAGCAGTGGGTGACTCCTTACACCAGGAATATTTCAGTCATCCAGACCCTCGTCCATGCAAACAGGGTGCACCACATGAAGGAGAGATTGACATTTGGTAGGAAGAGGCTAATAACCCTTACATCCCTATTACAATTTATAATTAGAATATTACTGATCCAGTCAGCATTTAGTTTTCATTTATGTTTGTTTATGATTCAGTCAGATATTACTGTTTATATCAGTTTCTGCATAAATTGTATATGTACGGAGTTGATTTTACACAATACTTTTATTAATAGAGGTTATGTATGATAGAGGTTTGTTTCAGATACTTATGAAATTATGTTTCACTTTAGGCTATTGTTATACAGCATTAGAATACAAAGAGCTTCTTGGACTAGGGATCATTTGAAATGATGTCCTCAAATGCTGTGGAATTTTGTTTGTCCAGGGTACTAAACTGACTTTATTTAACTTCATTAATATGACAACAACAGAATGTAGATGAAGTACACAGTTTCATTACAAGTTTTCTGGATTCTTAAATCAAAATAAAGTCTGCTATACTTCACATAAATGAATAGACAGTCAGGCTTCATGCTACCCACATACAAAAAGGTTGCCCCTTGATAACTACTGATCTTTAATATTAATGTGGCTGAGTGTAATAGCATGATATGTATGTATAAACTGTGATTAGCACATTTGATGGTTAATAATCCCAAATATAATCTCCTTTACTAAAATAATTTCAGTTACCCTAATATTTATTTGTATTACAGGTTATTTACAATGTAAGAGTTGTAACAACACAATGTATAGTGCCATTTGCATTTATTATATCCTATAAAAATTGCTATACCTTATGGTTTTGTTCATAAGTAACCTATATTTATAAGTATCTTCACCGTATAGCTGTCATAGCTGTTATAACTCATTAATTACTCAGGCTGTTTCGACTTTTGCTGCCTAATCATTTACAGATACATTAAGACAATTTAGGAAATCATAATGTGCTATGAAAAAAAATCTTGCCAACTGAGATGCTATCAAAAGTAAATGAATTTGATCTCTGTATGCTTGATCAACATATTCAGTAAAGTGATTGAATGTTTGCTGCATAAAGGTGCAAATTGAAAATTATTGAATAACTAAAAACTATTGTGCTGCATAATGGAAGTAATTTTAGCTACAAATAATGAAATTAAACTTAATATAGTGAATTTACTTTGTGTATTACATTTATGCCATTTGAATATTAAATCTTACATACACAAGAGGATGTTAGAATATCAAAGATTAATAGACGTTGACATAGTTTGATCAATTGTGATGAAAGTTGATACATGCATTTATTTTTTTACAGAGAAGGTTTATGACTAAAAAATTTCAATAACCACTCCATCCCCCTTTTTTTACAAGCCTTAATTTTCATAGTAAACCATTTTTTTATCTGATTTCTTTGTACATGTATACTTTAAAATAAAGAGAATATCCCAACCCCACTTTTCCTTTACACCCCCTTAATTTTTGTCAATATTCTTTACACAAAGCTACAATCGACACCGTCTGACTGATCACTATAAAGTTGGCTCATACATTTTTTTTATGGAGAAGGTTTCTGTCAAAAAAACTGTCCCCTTGCCCCCTTTACACCACTTAATTCTTATGCCAAACCCACAGATTTTATCCAATTTCGATGGAACTTTGCATATAAAAGCAAGACAAAATACTGTCCACGTTAGTTTTACAAAAACCCAGTATCTCTCCCCCATTCCATCCCTTAATTATTGTCAAAATTCTTTATTCACAGCTACAGTCTCTATACAATTGAGAGGGAATTTTTGACACATATTACTTTAAAACAAGTAGAAAAATACTGTCTATATTACGTTTCCTAAAGCCCAAGCACTTTCCCCTTTACTTTAACCCCTTTTAATTTTCAGTGTTTTTATAGAAACCCACAGTTTTAGATCCTGCCAAATAAATCAGCTTTTTTTAGTTATGTCAGAATATTCATAAAATAAATGTGTAATAGGTACATCAGAATTTACACTAGGCCCTAAACTTAAACATTTTGAAAAAACTATGAATAATCCATATTATTCTTTATGATGCTGGAAAAAAAGATGTATTCCATATACAGATTTATGTATGTGATATATATAAAGATGCAGATGGTACATGTTTTTACTACAGCCTGGATCAAAATGTAAAACCGAGCGGGGCGGTGTAACGGTTAGCGTTCTCGCCTCGCATTCCGGAGGACAGCGGTTCGAATCCCCGTCCGGGCATCCAGATTTGGGTTTTCCATGGTTTCCCCAAATCACTCCAGGCAAATGCCGGGATGCTTCCTTCAAAAGGCCATGGCCGATTTCCTTCCCATTCCTTGCCCACATCCTTGCCCCCCATCCTTTCCCGTCTCTAAAGACGTCGATGTTAAAAAGAGACGTAAAGCAGTTAGGAAAAAAATGTAAACTGACTTTCAGTATCGCAGTATCTGATTTTCCCCATCCAGAATAATTTGGGTATATCACTATTTAGTTTAATTCTGAAAATGGCTGGTGCCAAATTAATAAAACTTGGTATGCATGATTCACATCGGAAATATAAAAATATTGTATGGGATACTCAGTACTGATTAGACTGGGCAATGCTGGGCAACTCTGCTAGTTGTAGGTGTATAAATGTTGCTGGTAATATATATTAAATATAGAGATTTTTTTATTAGATTATGGGCACTTCTGTATGGCAAAGTGTTGAAGAGTGTGATAGGAGATATAAAAATTGTGATATAGCATAATTAGTGCATAGTGTTCAGCAAATTTATGTAGTGAGCTGTGAGTATGAATTTAAATATATTTTTTCTACACTTTACTCAAGCTTGCTAAAATCGACTAATTATATACATAAATACCTACATGATCTATAGAGAAAGGGAATAGAAGAGTAATGCCAAAATGATTAAAACTATAAAATAGTGATATACTTTAAATCTTGGAGTTTTGGGGCTGTCACTGTATAACTGTAAGTTCTTTTAATATTATATATTGATTATTAGTAATCTGTTTTGAGATTTTCGAATAGTAACCATTAGTTTACTATCAGTTGGAATGGTATTATGCTAAATTTACCAGAGTTCCTTTGTTTCAAGGTATCATCAAGTGATTCCTACTCATGATCTGCAACAGCCTTCCACTTCTGGATTGTGTAGAGAGCCTTTTGTTAAATCTGATAACCTAATAACTCATCAAAGAATCCATAAGGTAGACCAGCCTTATGCTTGTCAAGTGTGTCGTAAAAGTTTTAAAGAGTTTGGTAAATTTGTAAGACATAAAAGAATTCATACATTTGAGTGGCCTTATATTTGCGAGGTTTGTGGAAAATATTATTCTAATAGTAGTAACCTTACAAAACATAAAAAAATTCATACAAGTGAGGGTCCTTATGCTTGTGAATACTGTGGAAAATATTATTCTTGTAATAAATACCTTACACAACATAAAAAAATACATACAGGTTATCGTCCTTATGCTTGTGAGGTTTGTGGAAAATGTTTTTCTTTTAATAAGAATCTTAAACAACATAAAACAATTCATACAGGTGAGCGATCTAATGCTTGTGAAGTTTGTGGAAAATATTATTCTAGCAATAGTTCCCTTACACAACATAAAAAAATTCATACAAGTGAGCGTCCTTATATTTGTGAAGTTTGTGGAAAATGTTCTTCTAATATTAGTAACCTTACAAACATAAAAAAATTCATACAGGTGAGTGCTCCTTTAGTTGTGAAGTTTGTGGAAAATATTTTTCTAGTAATACAAATCTTACACAACATAAAAAAATTCATACAGGTGAGCGTCCTTTTGCTTGTGAGGTTTGTGGAAAATGTTTTTCTTTAATAAGATTCTTAAACAACATAAAACAATTCATACAGGTGAGCGCTCTTATGCTTGTGAAGTTTGTGGAAAATATTATTCTAGCAATAGATCCCTTACACAACATAAAAAAATTCATACAAGTGAGCATCCTTATATTTGTGAAGTTTGTGGAAAATATTTTTCTAGGAATAGTAGACTTACACAACATAAAAAAAAACATACAAGCTAGCGTCCTTATGCTTGTGAAGTTTGCGGAAAATGTTTTTCACTTGATAAGATCGTTAAACAACATAAATCAATTCATAAAGGTGATCGGCCTTATATTTGTAAAGTTTGTGGAAAATCATTTAAGGAGTCTTTTAAGTTCAAAATACATAAAAAGCTCATACAGGTGAGCATCGTTAGGTTTGTTGAAAATTGTTTATACAATCACATAGCTTCATGAAACATAAAATAATGCATAACAAGTGTCAGCCTTATACTTGAAAATATTCTAGGTAACTGTTTATGATCTGTAGTTACCTAATATTGCATAAAAGTAGTGGTGTGAGGCCTTATTCTTTTTATCTTTTGATTTGGAATGCTAAAAAAAAATTTACGTAAGTAAGGTGTTTGATGTTTGCGAAGGTTGAAGAAAATTTTGTAAGTGGCAACTAGCTGTATAATTTATATAACGATATGCTGGTGAGGGGTATTATTAAATTGTGGAATTTGTTTATAGAGTAAGGTAAAGTTATAATTTATAACCTATCTAAACTATAAGGCATAATATTATCTATATGGCTAAATAATTATATAGTTGTGGACACAACAGAAAATCCTATCAGTCTTATTAAAAAATCAATGAGATACCATAAGCTAGAATTTATATATATATATATATATATATATGGAAATCTCAAACAGTATAAAATAATCTATATGTTAGTAGCATTGAATTTGTGAAAATTTTAGAAAATTGTTTATGGTGTCCCCTAGCCCTGTAAATTATAATTCATTTTTCTTTTATCATTAATCCCATATTGCTGGATATGCTTTTCTGCATTTCATCCATTTGTGTTGATCTTTTGCATCTTTAGATGAGATGCTGACTTGATGCAAGTCCTCCCGGAAGGTATCCAGTCACTTGTTCATTTCTTTTTGTGACTGGTCGTCATCTGGTTTGAAATAGTGCCACTGCATGATTGATAGTTCTGTATACCTTAGACTTAAAGTGCAATAGCACCTTCAGGTCAACAAGGAATCCTACGACTTGATGTCACTTCATCCAGGCTACATTGACGCTGTTTCAGATATCTGGGAGTGTCTAACCATCTGACCAGAGCACTGATCCCACGTATTAGAAGTCAGATGTCTTATACAGAGCTCAGTGCTGTTTATATTAAGAGACCCATCTCTTGGAACCCCACACTCCATGTGCTCGGTCTTCCAGACATTGACCACATGCTTGTTTATTGAGGGAAGTTTTCCATCATTAGATTTGTTGTTCAAATTTTTTTGAGGCATGGTATCATCAGCATAGAGTAATATCCAGGGGTATGGAGTGAGCCATTGTCCAGCCATGGTGTTAAGACAGAGGATAAACAGGAGTGGGGACAAAGCTGATTGCAGATGAACACCAACATTGATGGGAACAAGAGTCAGAACTTCCTACAGCACATCAGAGGACTGGTGGCAATATGATGTAGTAGCTGGATCCATTTAATTTATACCTCTGGTTCCCCAAGCCACCTCAGTGAGTAACAAACTAGATCTCAAGGTACCCTTTTCATGATCTAAAAAGCTATGTGTAGTGCTTTTCTCTGT
This sequence comes from Vandiemenella viatica, assembly GCA_031002005.1. NCBI lineage: Eukaryota > Metazoa > Arthropoda > Insecta > Orthoptera > Morabidae > Vandiemenella > Vandiemenella viatica. The sequence continues at coordinate 20,475 of JARYHS010010345.1, forward strand.
TCAAGGTGTCTTTCCATCAAAAGTTTTGTGGCATGAATAGTGCCAGTCATCCCTGTGCCTTTCATGAAACCACGCTGATTTGGCGCAATCTTAACTATTCTTGGAAGTCTTGCATCCACAATGTGCTCAAACATTTTCATTGTGGCAAAGTAGGTGAATCGTTAAATATTTGGAGCAGTCTACCATATCCCCATTTCCTTTCCAATGGTGTATTGTAACACTAGTGAGGTAACTATATGGTAAAATCCATCTCTATCAGCAGAAATTCTATTTTGAATTTTGTGAAGATTTATGCACCTTATCTTGTATTGCTTGGTGCTTCAAAGAATCCATCAAGGTGACGCAAAATTTGGTTGCAGTATGTATTGAAAACTATTTACTTAGTAACATCTGTGTTAGTTTTATGGCAAATTGTGTAAAAAATATATTCAGGAAAATATAATAGTGTATTTATAATATCAATAATCTGCTGCATTTCATGTAATGCTCAAATTATTGAATGTAGATCAATTTTTTCAGATAATGTTGTATGATACAGGTGTTTTTATTTCTTTTCTTTTTGCTAAATTTGAAGTAAATATCTATAAAAAAAAATTACTATTTCATTTGATGTATGTATCTAACTGAAATATATGTATACAATAATTCAGTGATTTCTTATCAAATGTGAGTTATATTCGCTTTCATTGTTGGTTATACTGTATGTGCTGTAATTAAATGACATTTGTCTTTATGTCAACTGCCATAATAAAAATCTTGGAATATTTAGTTGTTGATTTAATACAAAATGCCCCAGCACAGTGTGATGTAATTTTAACTGAATTCCTGATTGATTGTAAGCTGAATCATCAGACTCCAGTGACACAAGCATTCACACATAACTGACGAGCCAGTCGTTTGTGAGTGTGTCGCTCGGAAGTTGAACACAGACTGCGTTATAGTCACGCAAGTGTGCTACAACATACCAAAAGATCTTCTGAATAACGTACCAAAAATGGCAAAATAATTTAACTTATATTCGTAAAAGGAGAAAGTAGGCAGGTGATGAAATTACACTTGAAGAATTTAAAATGTGTAATGAATTTAAAATTTGTGGATGAGTGTGTAGGAAAATTGTTTCTGTAGCATGGGCTCCATTGTAATTAAATTTAAGAATTAAATACTGTGATTTGTTTACAAAGTTAGCAACACCAGAAATATTTTAACTGCTATTAAAACGTACTGTAGCTCCCTACACGAACTATTAACATAGTAAAATTGTAATTCTATTAGTTACTTCCACTAGACATCATCAAAGAAAAGTCACAGCATGTATGAAGTGAGGAAAAAGACTGACTGATAATTAAGTAGAAGTAAACAATGTGGACCTATGGCTCTAAAATGTTTCGATTCTATCAGAGTGTAGCTGTAAGTCGTCAGGGACTGCATTACGTGCTGATAACAATTGATATGCTTGGTTAATATTTTTAGGAGGGCAGATCGGAAAGTAACGCACAATAATTTTTTCACAAAATCACAAATTATCTTAAATATTTGGCCTACTTTTCTACATAGTCAGCAATTTTCTCAACACATTTTTCCCATCGTCGTACCAGTTTCAATATGTCCAGCTCGTAGAAGTTCGTTTGTTGGGAGTGTAGCCATCTGCGGACTGCTGATTTCACTTCTGCATTGGTTGCAAAATGTTTGTCAGCCAGAAATTTCATGGGACCAAACAGATGAAAGCCAGATGGTGCCAGGTCCAGACTGTATGATGCGTGCTGGAGCACCTCCCACCCAAATGTGACGAGTTGGTCACGAACAGGAGTAGCAACATGGGGACATGCATTGTCATAAGAAGTTTGACACTATTAGCATTAATGTTGCGGCATTTGTCACGAAGGGCACAACGCAACGTAACTAACGTTTCCTTGTAGGCTGCAGCATTCACAGTGGTTCTTCCTTCAGCAAAGTCTACCAGTAACACGCCAAACATGTCCCAGAACACTGTCACAAGCACTTTCTTAGCCGACTGAGTCTCTTTGAATCTTTTTCGTACTAGGGAACCAGCGTGTTTCCATTCCATAGAGGCCTGCTTGGTTTCGGACGTGTAGTGGTACGCCCACGACTCATCACCAGTGACGATTCCTTTCAGAAAGTCATGCCTTCCTGCGGCGTAACGAGTTAAGTGATCCAAGCTTGTCATCATTCGCTGGCCCTTCTGGTTGTCTGTCAGGTTCTTAGGCACACAGCGAGCACTAACTTTACGGAATTTCATCGGGTCATGAACAATGTCATATACTGCACCATAGGAAATGTTGAACGTCTGCGATAAGGTTCGCAGGTGCACACGCCGGTCCTTCAAGATTGCTGCCTTAATAGCGCGGACATTCTGTGGAGTTGAAACTGTTACCGGCCACCCGGAGCGTGGCGAATCACTAAGGATCACACTGCCCTCTTGGAAGAATGCACACCACCTGGAGATATTGCTATGGTTCAGACAGTCGTCCCCATACAAGCCACGCATGTTCCTGTGAATGCCATTTGGCCCACAAATATCGAACTACACTTCGCTGCTCTTCACATGTGGACTACGGTAACATGCGCGCCATGTTTGTTTCATGTTCACGCTTTCCTCGCTAGAGCTGTAACATTAAAACAAAATACCCTCTATAGCGCAAATTTCAAACTATATCGTCGTGAAATTTTAACATTCCATCTGCAATACAAGAGGAGAAAAAAACTATTGTGCGTTACTTTCCGATGTGCCCTCGTATTAACCTGGTCACTACACAAATCAGGTTAGCCGAAATTCCTCAAATTACCCTCGTCAAGAACTTGTCACATATATTAAGAGTATTTTAATTGTTAAGTCAGCATTTTAAATGAAGCCTGCAAAGAGCGTCAGAACTGTTCAAAAGTACCATAAGCAAAATATTTCTAAACTTGATGATGCCTTTGAAATGTATTCCATTATTCACCATACTTTTCACGTACACCAGATACTGTAAAATATGCCTAGTTGCTTCAGAAGATAATGGAGACAAAATCATAATTCAGAAATAGAAATCGTAATAAATGGTTGCTTGCAAACTTCATGAAAAATGTAGCCATAGAAGATAATCATAAAGGTTTCACAGATAGTTAATTTTCAAATATTCATGCTAATCATCAAAAAAAATGCATGAAAGTTTTGGATATTTTTTTTTTCTATAGAAGCATTGTGTATCTATAAATTTTGTTTGTGACAGGTACCATTTACTAGCGAAGAGCGCGTGTAAGGAAGTATGAAAAGAAGTTGTTATTAAACTGTAGGGAATCGAACCCCGCACTTTCCTATTTACTGGACACAGCTGTTGCTATGTTCCCCTGCATTCACAGGTTTTTTTAATATATGGCTTTACGCCTCGTCGATTTCAGGGTCATTAGATGCGGAATAGGACTAGTTCAAGGAATGGGAAGGAATTCGGCCATGGCCTTTTTATGGAAGGATTCGGGCATTCGCGATTCGCATGGAGTGATTTGGGGAAACTATGGGAAACCCAAATCTGGATGCCCGGACGGGGATTCGAACCGACTTCCTCCAGAACTCCACTATAACGAACAGCTTTAGCGTGACTCGTTATAAAATACTCCACCTAGCATCTAACTGGCGCTTCAAACAAAACTATGACTAAAACAGTTGCTGCAAACACAGACGTAATTTATTTGTGCAGTGTGCACTCAGTGTTGAAGTTGGTACTCCTGTTAACGGCGGCCTAGCGACATGAATGCTGTCCGTCCAGTGGACGCGTATTCTCGCGAAAAATGTTCACGTGAACTGTGATGGCGCGAGAACACGCCGTCCACTGAAAGCAGATTCGCGCGATTCTGTCGCCAGTTCTCTGTTGCTGTTTGTGCCACAAAGAACAGTAGAATTGCCTTTCTCTCAGTAGTTGGAATTATACGCATTAGAATCAATGTCTAGCAAGAGGAACATCAAAAATGAGAAAGGAATGGATAAGTAATATTGTTGCCAAAAGAAAGGATTTTTACATCTCGTTGAAACAGTGCCAATGTTTTGAGACTTCTTCACCATTTCTGGATTTTTCTTCCAAATATTTTCTTAAGCAAACGTATCCCCCAACCCTTTCTATTTCTCCTTGATGTCAGCGACTGTAACAAAAGAAATAAGAAAAAAACTCCTTAGTACATAGTTGTTTAGTTTTTTTTTTTTTTTTTTTTTTTTTTTTTTTTTTTTTTTTTTTTTTTTTTTTAATGGACAAAGAATATATTTAAATTCCCAAGTACAGGTTCCAGATCGGCTAAATTTCCAGGCTCACGTCCTCTCTTCGGTGAAACACTCAGTAAAAACCAGTGTAAAATAAAGAGATGATTTTTTTTAAGAATATAAAAATAATAATTTTAAATAGATTGAGAGAGATATATGTACATAACTATAATGAGACATGTTATCAAAGGCGAAGAAATGCAGTATTCTAGTCAAAAGATCTGCAACTTAAGAAATTTAAATCTTATAAGCAATTAACTATTTAACTTTCTATTAAAATACAGTTATAAACTTACAAATAATTTCATCTGATAAGAAAAAATATTTATTTGAAAACAAGACACAAAAAAGTATTTGATGGGACAGCTCAAACAACCGTCTCAAAGCTAAACTAGATGAATTGAAATAATCGTTATAAATTGACGGTGGTTTGTTTCGTAATATTATGCATAATGTTGAGTAATTTTATCAGAAACTATAACAAATATAAACATAATATATAAACACTATACGTGTTTTTATATACCAAATAATAATAATAAACAGTAGGTGGCTTGAGGGACCGTGGCCCTTGTTAACATAGCTACGCCACTGCTGACAAGTCTCAAACATTTCCGCCACTTATTTAGCTTGACGAGCAAACACAAAAATCTTTAAGCTCTCTGCAATGATCAATGCTTTTAACAATTTTTATCACATGGCATACGCAACTATTGACTATAATCTTGTACCTATTTTCTTGCAACGTTCTCTCGACTCAGCGCAACAATCAAGTGCTCGCCAGGCCGCTAAATCTCGCTCGTCAACTGTTTTAGAAAGGTAGAATCCAGACGGGTCGCGCATTGTGATTGCCTCATTACCAAAAATTTGTCACCCATGTTACGAAATTTCCCCACCCCCCCCTGTCCACGCCACGTGCTTTATGGACTCTCCATAAGTCCAGCCAATCATCTGCTCTGTTCCAGTGCAGTGTTAGCTGATTGACATCGCCTGTAGCGTTACTTTCGGCCAAAATTGTGTCGCGGCTTCCTGAAAAAATGCGGCGCATCTGTCTGTATTACGCAGTGCACATGTTGGATATGATTTACACAACGATCTGTATTATTGCAATTGTTTTTATATTTGTTAAATAATTACGTTCACTTTCAAGAATATGTAGCTATTGTTTCGTAGAACTATCAGTTGATCCGTCCTCCTCATAAAACAAAAACTGTTTAAAAAATGTACATTTCTTTCTTTTTGTCGTAATCACTGACAGGGAGCGTCCATAAAATACGTGGCGTGGAATAAAGAAGGGGAAGGGGGGAAGAGGTCACGTAGCTTTCCATTCATAATATTTGTCACAGTTAAAATGAGGAACAGAACTCACAACAGCATGTGTATATTTATTTCTGTCATTTAATTAACCCCGTATGTAATTTACGATAGTCTGACGAGAGAAAAACAGTACAAAATGTCGTCTGTAATCAATAGGGGAAAAAAGCTACGTGCTAGGGAGGTGGGGTCGGGGGGTAGTGACAATAGCAACGTTAAGCTATGTGGGGGGAGGAGGGGTTCACAGAAACCCGAAATGGAGCTACGAGCTTTATAGACGCTCCCCAAGATGTTGATTAGTTAGAAGAACGTTTAGTTCTATTAATTTCGTATTTAATCAGAAACAAACTATTTCCGCAATCGTTGTAGTTAGTGTAAAGTATATATTTAAAAAAATGTATGATACTTTATACTATAGTTGGCAACCCTGCTGACGGTGGTATACATTGTGTCCGTTGATGACTAGCAAGTGTAATTTTCTCACGTCTTTCTCCTTCCCCTTTTCTACAAACAACAAAAACTTTAAAATCATCACCAATGAAAAGATTTTTCGGTGTTATTGATTTCCCACATTACTGTCTCGATCTCTGCGTAATGTTATTCATAATTGCAAAATATATGTTGCATTGTTAATATTGTGAAGTCTTGAGAAAAAAAAATCGTTATTCAACGTAATTTTATAGTTCAAATACTTCATTCAATATATCATACAATCATTATTTTAATAGGAAAGAATTATGTTGTACAACCCACTTATGAAGGCAAGTGTGCAATGAATCAACAGGGGAACCCCCGGGATCTCTGAAAGTGTAGTTCCCGCGTCTGCCGCCAGAGCACTCGCTTGCTGTGCTTGTCGCCATTGTCTCGTGTCGCGTGGTGGGGGCAGCTGATAATCTGGGGAGTTCACACACATGCTGCCTCAACGTATTTTCAGTGTTCAACTTGCGTGTATTAAAATAGTGTGACGTCACCAAAAGGGATTCGACAGACAGTAATATTATTTCCAGCCGTTGTGATTGCGTATTTTGTTATTTACAAAGCGAGTTGGGTTGTGATTTTGTCCAGTGCCGACCTTTTGGATTCCATCACAGGTGAGTGTGGACTGAATCATTATGGATTCTCAGTTTGTTTCGTCTGTCGCGACCTCATAGCTTGAGAACTGTTTCATCACAGAAATTCCCATTTGCTTCTCGTTGCAGTTTTTACTCGATCGTAATGTAAAATTTCGTGAAATCTCGGGATATTAAAATTACCGTAATTTGTGTAGAGGCGGCTGTATAAAATATTTCCTTCAGATATTCTTGATGTGGAACAAATGAATGCTGACAGAACGACAAATCTCAAAATGTTTGTGTTTTTACGCTTTTTTCCTCGCTTTGATGAAGATAAGCGAAGAAACATAAAAATTTACCCCCTCCCCTACTTCATTTCCGAAACCAAATTTCCGGTAATATCATTTTCGTAAAATAACTAAATGTGTGATTTTCCATAAATTTTATATTTCAGCAAAAAGAAAAAATTATTCAACAAAAAAACGTATCACTCGATAGAGAATTCCATAAATGGAACAATAATTTTAATTTATCAAAATTTATCTAACCCCCTGTAATTTTTTTGAAAATGTTTTATTGTTTTGATACATAATCACCTGTATTTTTTAACCTTTTTCAACTCGTGCGTCAGTAAAATACTAATAATAATTACATTGGCCTTATTTGTTATTGTGTTTATATTGTTAACTCATCCTACAAATTATATGAACATACCGCTGTCCATATACACCTGCGCCTACAATAAGGGGGCGTCCATAAACCACGTGGCTCAATTTTGGCTTCCTGTGAACTCCCCCCCCCTCCCCCCACGTAGCACGTAGTGTTTTCCCCTTTTGATTCCAGAAGATATTTTGTTCTGTTTTCTCTCGTGAGACTATCGTAGATTACATACAGAGATAATTAAATGAAGGAAATAAATATTCACATGCTGTTGTGTGTTCTGTCCCTAATTTTAACTGTGAATAATAATATGAATTGAAAGCTACGTGACCTGGCTCGGAACACCCCCCCCTCCCCCCACGTAGCCCATCGTAGCTTCCCAGCCAACCCTTTCCCCACTCCCAGCCCGACCCACATAGTTTATGGATGATCCCTAAGGCATTGAGAAAAGCTCATTGAGTTAATCATCAAAGCAACGCCGCCCCTATTACACCGACTTGAAACGTATTTAGTGAATATCATGGAAACACCAGATTTTTGCCCTAGCTAAAATATTCTTTGTTTTCAGAAGGTTTGGCTTCTCGCTTATAGTCGCAGGGTGAAAACATGCCGAGCAGCTCGCGCTGTAGGTCGCGGTAGATGCTTGCCGCGCAGCTCGCCGTGAAGGTCGCGGTAGATGCTTGCGGCGCAGCTCGCTGCCGAGGTACAGCTGCTAGCGTTCAACAGTGCTTTACAAACCTTCGTAGGTGCCACACATCGCACATTGTTTGGATTTTGTGTTTATCCCGAGTATTAGTTAAGTCTGTGTACGCTGCAATGATTCGTGCAAGTGAAAATGATAGTGATGATGATGGCCTGTCAGTAGCAACAAAGTGGTGGCTACTTTCTAGGGCTAGCAACAGACAGTTCAGTTCACACCCAATAAATGAAGAGAGACAAACGCTAGGTGAATATCACCATTTGTATCAAGAACTAAAAAATCACCCAAATAGATTCCACGCATACCTGCGAATGACACCAGAAACTTTTCAGTACATTTACTCCAAAATCGTGGACGAACTAGAAAAGTCAATTATCTATAACAATTACCACACCAACCCAATACACGCTGAGGAAAAACTCGTCGTGACCATAAGGTAATGATAATTATCGTAAATAGTTATTGAAAGTAACGTACCGTTTAGATAGGATTGCAACCCATTCTCTATTTTACTTTCGTAAGTTATTACGGCCACCTGAAATACAGTAGGTAAAAATATTTTTTTAGTCAATACACATTCTCACATTACTGGTTGTCTTTTACCTATAAAAATATTGTTAGAACGAAACATTGGGGTTTGTTTGTTACTCTGGTGCATTCGATTGAATGGGTCGAGTGCAGTGAACGATGCCATCAGGTGTCTTGGGATTAGAAGGTCAAATTCGGCTGCCAACTTACTTTTTGTTTAAAACAGACTTTTGTTTCGCGGGGTGTGCCACTTACCCACTGAGTTTATTTGTGTGTTGTGTACATAACAAAATTATCACCCATTCAATATAAACATTTTGTGTGTTACTGAAGTTTTAAACCAGCATAAACTGTAAATAGCTAAGGACCGTTTATATGAAGTTTTACTGTTTTGCAAAATTATTAATAATTGCATTACAAATTCAATAAAAGCAAGATTTTAAAAATTTATTTGAAACAATTTCTTCACTTTTGTCCATCCAGACTAATTCCATACCCACCTACGAAACACACCACAAACTTAACGGTAAAATCCTGGACAAACTGAAGTCAAATGTTTATAACAGTTACCACAACAATCCAATATATGCTGAGTGAAAACTCGTCGTGACTATAAATTAATGGTAATTATTGTAAATAAAGTAATATACCGTTTAACAAAACATTTTCGAGTCAAATCTAAAATTTATCAATCCAAAATCAGAATTTCTATTTAAAAATCAGAATTTCTATTTAAAAAATCAGAATTTTCCATTTCAAAATCAGTCAACAGTTTATTTTAAACAATAATTAACACGAAATTTTTTTTTACTTTCTTTAAATTTATAATGATTGTTGGACAGAATTGTCTGATTTTCCATATTCGTCGGTATATGATGTGTAATAATTTCTGAATTGTCAATCAAGTCATCAACAATAGATAATTATTTCAATTAGGGCAAATGTTGGTGGGAGCAGGAAAGGAGGAAAGCTGGGTGCGTAGGAAAATTGAAAACCGGAGCGTGCGCTGAATTGGAATTTAATTAAATATTATTATTATTATAAAATTTGTTGTAATTTATTTACCGCTGACTATCTAATTGCTTGAAACATTAACTTTTCGGTAGTTGTCCAATTTATAAAAATCTGTACTTAATATTTCATCAATAATTTATTTAATACAGAATGTAGCATTTTCAATGTCAGTACATTGTTAATTTATATCTGCAGTTGTATAAAACGAAATGACATCCATTAAATAAATCAATATTTAGAACAAGACAAAATTAAACAACACCACTCTGTATAATACGAAAGCCGAGCTGCGTAATCAAGTGTAGCAGCTGGATCGCGTGGCCTTGACATAGCTCAGCCAATCAGCGCCAAGCAGACCTCCAGCGGCGCGCTAGGCCGCGAGGAGAAAACAAAATAGTTTGTTCTGGCATCGAACTGCAGCTGAATCGCGAGCAGCGACGGCGACCGCGACCGCCTCGGCGTGCGCTGACTCATTACTAACAATGGTTTTGATTCACGTGGATGAAACATCTACCGCGACCGCGGCCGCGACCTTCAGCGCGAGCTGCTCGGCATGTTTTCACCCTTAAACAGGCCATACACGTAACGTGTCGCACGGATTTCGGTCGTATGCGACAGACCCGAACGTGAATGGGTAGGTCGTAAAGCGGACATTTCTTCGGGGTGTTACTGACGTTTTTCATTACTCGATTTTTCTCAAAAATCGAAAATTTCTATGTTATGTACCTTTTTCTCAGGACCGGAATGTTAAATTAACTTCAAATTTTTCACACTTACAGAAGCTTATACACGATCTGTAAAGTAAAATGAAAATAGTCGAAGCAATATCTAGTGAGTTATGATATAATAAGTATTGAAATATTTGCTAAAAAATAGTCTCATAATCTCAAATGTATAAAATCTAAACCAGCTTCTTATCGACAATAAATTTGCTCCACAAGTTGTATCATCAACATTAGATTACATCATACAAATATTATTAAATAATCTCTAGCAACATCAGAAAAAATGGCACATAACTAGGAGCCTATTTTACTAAATTTTTTTTGCATGTTCACATGTGAATATTAATGAAAATATTCTACATATTTTAACGATATTACTAAACAGAAAATAAAAGAGACAACACGACAACTGCGGTGAAATTTTGTAGAACCGCCTATAGAACTAGTCGCGACGAGTGTGTGGTAACGAGACTGTCGTAACGTGTATGGCCTGCTTTACACAGTTCAAGTACGTTATCTATTTTATATGAACAAACTTTACTAATATATTTTTTACTATGGTATCCTAAATTGGATTAGAGTAATATTTTTTCATATTTTGCGTGTGGATGACCTTTCACATCTCCGCGAAGCACATTTACGAAATAGCTGCTCTGCACCATTTAAAAGACATTGCGAAAATCGTGTGATGAATTTTTAAAAATCACTTTTTTTTTTTTATTGGTGAATTCAGTGTGTTGTTAACCCTGACAGCTAGTTCAATAATGCGCTTCGCTTGAGGCGATGTCTCACTGTGGTAGTCGTTCTCTCAGTTTTCGCCACAAATATCTAACTTGCCTCAACAGAGATGATGGAATCCCTTATATTCCAGCCGTAATTTTGTCCGTTTTGGATTATCTCGTAGCAGCAGCATTCCCACTCGTGTTTTCTAACTGGTGTTTGTAGTTGCGTGTTCATTGATTTATATTTGCCGATGCTGTGTTTTAGTCACCGGTTTGTCCACGTGACTAGCTCTATTTATTATTGTGTTAGCTGCTTACTTGGAACCGATACTTTTTTTGTGCGGTAGTTTTCCCGTAATGTAACGTCAGTTTAGTATTATTATCAATCAGTTCTGTCTATTCTGTGCGAAATAATTCCCCTTGTAACAGTAAGTTTCAGGTGACGAAGCACCGTGAAACAACTATCCCTTTCGTCTGGAAATTGGTATGCATGTGCCTTGACGCCATACCTTTCCAGAAAAGGTCGATATTAAAGCAAAAAGAAAGTTATATCACCCATACTGCCACATCAACTAAACCATATGCCATAGTGTAGTCAATACGGTAGCGGCCATTTCTAATCAGATTTTCGCTATGATGCTACCAAAAAATCGAGCGGTTTTAAGCAGTTGTTTTTCCTTTTTTCTTATGAATTTTCGCTTCATCGACGTGTCGGTCATTAGAGACGTAAAAAGATTGCGGCAGGAACGGAAAGGAATTTGGCCTTTATCTTTTTATGGAACCATCCCGGTATTCGCTTGGAGTGATTTGAAGAAACCATGGAAAATACAGATCTGGACGGCCAGACGGGGATTCGAAACCGCGTCCTCCCGACTGCGAGGCCACCGCGCTCAGTTATTTTAAGTTATCAATGGAAACTAAATTCCTGGTGTCTTAACAAATTGCATACTTTTTGATTTTGGTCCACTCTGCATTTCGACTTAACCGCAAGTATATTGCAGCCCGAAAATGATGGAAGCTTAATTATCAATAAATCTAAGCTATATTTTTTTTTATATATACTCGGATTGAAGTGAGAACCGTCGTTGGGTTCAGGTGGTTAATAATCTCTTGTTCAAGGAGTCAGAGATGGAATTGGTGTACCAGGGCGATGAATATGGAAAAGGTGCGTGTGGAGATGTTGGAGGTGCGTGCTGGTCATTGAAAACTTGCTGTAGTTAATTCCCTATAAAGAGGAACGTTCTTCAGAACTGGGAGTACACTGCAAAAACTGAATATTTTTATCTCCCTAAGCGGCAAGGCTAATAATTGTAATTATTCTCTCTCGATTTCAAGAAACTGTTCGTCAGAAATGCTATGACTCATCTGTTTGCGCTTAGTCTGGTACTCAAAGTTTCGAAGGTGAATTAACGCCATGTCCCAAATTTCCTTAGGTTCCTTTGGAGATTTCACGTTTCTTTTTGGTTCCCTCGGTTCAGTAATATACCTAGTATTTGAAATAATAATATTTTGAATTGATTAATGATTAATTGCGATGTAGCGTATGCTCCAGTGGCAATTTTCCTTGTCATATAACCACCATTTCCTATGTTTTTTCTTATCATTTTATGTCTGAGTGTTTATATTTCTCCCCCATCTACTTTTGTGATATAGAAATTTAAATATTAAATTCATTCTGCGTTTTTGATAAATTATTGATCACTTGGTAACTTATTCCAGCCTTAGACACTCGTATCAACAAAAGAAAATTTTCCTACTCTCTTATGCGTGAAATCGAGTGTATTCATGGTTATATTTTCCCTTCCATGCACTATTCCTAGTTCTTTGACCAATATCCTTCCAAGCCACATCAGCAACTTGTTCCTTGTACAATCCCAACACTCTCTTCACCCTCCTCCTGTCTTCCAGTGACTCCCAGTCCAGCTCCTTTATCATATCAGTTACTGACTGGGTCTTTGCACAACAAACTTAGCTGCACTGGTTTGCACTCTCTCCAACTCCTGTATCTGATACCCAAAGTTTCAATCCCAAACTACACCATATTCGAGCGACCGTCTGCCAATGTTTTGTAATCCAATTCACTATCTTCTTTGGTACATTCTCTCATTTTTAAGTAAATGAAGGATTTTGTAACTCTTTCCCACTACCTGCCAACTTAGAATAATTTGATTGAAATGTAGATATGAAAGGAAATTGACAAAGGGTCATTTGGACAGTCGCTGTTGATATTGATAGTAGTATAGATTCTGCTCCTATAGCGGGTACTTTATAAGGCGAAGAGTAAAAATCAAGCTTAAATGACTGAAAAGAACGTGAAACAGCTGCAGTTGGTTTAATCACAATGGGGGCATCCAATTAGTCTATTTAAAATAATATTCGGGTTAGGAACTCTTTATGAAGACCATCTAACAGCTTAGCATATTGCGATTTGGAAATTTGGCGCAGAACTGTCGTATATGCACAGAAAAAATTACTAGTCCACTATGACCACATGGATGACTGTTCATAGCATGAAATGAAAAATTCCTTTCTTCAAGGTGATCAGTTACTTTTGTAGCAAATCTGTCAAAATTACCTTCTTAGAAAATTTGGCATCTTTAGCAGTAGAGTAATTGCTAAGTATAGGTCTATAAACGCAGTGTCAATCTGATATGTTTCTTCTCTGTACTGACCATCAACCAAAAATAAAGGAATGAATTTCTATTAACCAGTATTTCAAAAGATAGCCATGTAGGTTAACCACAGCATTCGCATTTTAGGTACTATTTGGCTACAAAACATTGATTATTAATTTTCTATGACTTATGACTTGAAGATATCTAGTAAATACTTTGATCATCCAAGTCATTTATTGTTTGTAATATGCGTAACACAGGAAAGAACAAACATTATAACAAAACATGTTTGTAGTACTATGAGGATAGCTTCTGAGAGTAACTCTTAATTTATTTATATAGCAGTTCCTTAAATGCTGATAACTAAAGTTGCAATTTTTACAACTACAAAATTTTTGGGCGGCTGGTTTCAAAACATGCATCCTGTATTACATACTTACTTGTTTCATCAAGATTCTAATTAATATTTTAGAGTATATGAATACTGTTGACATCACGATGTGCTTTCTGCATTCAGGACTGGTATGGATGAGGCACCTAGGCACATGATGACCTCACTCACTAAGGAATAAATGCTGTCCTGGGCCGCCTGGCGGTTCGCAGAAGCTGTTGGTGACAACTCGGCGCTGGAGAATCTCCTGGAGTCTCGTAGAGTCACTTCCAGTCAGCTGCAGATAACGAGAGGGCAGCTGGACTCTCCACAGAAAGCTCAGTCAATAATGTGAACGCTGGTCCTTAGTGGACACCTGCACCTTCTCTGGATGGTGCTGCAGAACCGGCCAGGACTGGCCAGTGAGCCAGTCGACGAAAAGTCGTCGATGCCCCTGCACG
>JARYHS010010346.1:0-35534 GCA_031002005.1 Vandiemenella viatica
CTAACTATTCTTATCACTCTTAGACTGGCTCATAGATAATAGTAACTTCAACTCTCTTCCTTTTCTTGTTACTGTACAAACCACTGCTTTTTCTCTTTACAATTCTGTGTACTATTTAACAGGCATTATGAAAACACAGTGATTTTATGACATGCCCTGTTGTCGAATCACCATGAACTTGTGAATATTATATCAATTTGACCTGGTGAGGATATCAGTATTTACACTAAAGATGGAGTTTACTCTTGATAGGCCATTGACCGTCAATCTATATATCAAACATAGAGCTCCATATTTACTGTCATGGAATTGGGTAAAAAATGGAGTTGGCATCATCTATATGATTTTCTTGTTGTTTCTCCAGGTCTATTGGAGATCATGATTCCATTACATCATCATTCACTAATGACACCACTACCACTTACTCCAATCCTACCACAGGAGAAACATTCCCCATCATTGGTCATGCTACTTGCATGACAACACATCTCATATATCAACTTACATGTCTCCATTGCTCCAGCTCATATGTAGGCCTCACTACTAACTCCCTAGCTATCAGATTGAATGGCCACAGGCAGACAGTATACATTAACAATGAGGCCCATCCAGTTGCAAAACATGCCAGATCCCACAAACTGAATTATTTTAACATATGTTCCTCAGTTAGGGCAATCCGAGTTATCCCTGACAACACGACCTCCTCTGAATTACGGAGATGGGAACTAGCCTATCAGAATACCCTGGACACCAGACATTCTCCAGGTTCAATCTACAATAAATTCCTTCCCCAAGACCCAACTCTTTTATCTCACTACTTATAGTTTTTTCAAAATTTGATGTATATATATATATCCTCACATAGTTATTATGATGGTCTACCACTTTCAATGAGAATATACCATCAAAAGTATTGAGTATTGACCAATACTTGAGCTCCCCCACTCCTGCACTACCATCCGCACCGGCGACACCATTCACCAGAGAGTGGTCTCCGTCTACACATCTGACTCCGCCTGGTGTCTCACTTCTGCAAGAATATGGCTGTACGCGGAATTATTGCGGTTCTCTTGTATTTGTTTCTTTTTTTGTGTGTGTTTGTCGTTCCCAGCCACCTTCATCTGTGGTAAGTGTTGGGTCATATTTCCCTATCCTTCCTTAGATTTTTTTACTAATATACTATTGTACTTTTGGAGTTGATGTTAGTTGTGTTTCTAAGATGAGCCATATTTCTTTTTAAATGATACTTACATTTGTTTGAATAGCAGTTTAGTAGTAGTTTTTGCCTTCTTTTGAAAGTTAATTATTACCGTTCCACCTGAATCACCCTGAATAATACAAAAAGATCTTTGTTAATATACATATGATAATTTTGCATTGGCTTTTGTAAATAAAAAAGGCTACGCAAGCAATCAGTAAGAGCTTTCTTGTAGCCCTTTATCAGATTATTTTTCTTGTTCGATTCCTGCTGCTTACTGGATTTTTTTACAATCACCATAACTGACCTTCACCTTGGATTAAGCTTACATTGCCTGTAAGAAGGTTAATACTTAGTCCTGCCATTTAGTAGAATGTGTTTTGAATCCTGGCCTGATCTTAGCTATGCCATCCAGTTTTCTTTTTTCCATGGTTTCTATAAATTATTTTGGGTGAATTTTGTGCTTGTTCCTTCAAAATTGAATTTCTGAGTTCCTATTCATTGTCATCAAACCTTTCTCAGCCCAAATGGTATCAACAAGCCATAACGCTACAGACAAAAAAAAAAGGAAAAACCCTCAATTGTTGTAAATTGCCTTTGTTTCCAATTATTCAGATCAGCTATGATGTATTTGGTAGATACTTACATATCCCAATTCTTTCATATATAAAGTATCAAATAATTTTATTGAAAGTACCCAAACTCGTAAATGAAAATTTTCGAACAGATTGAGTGAAGCTGGTGCAGAGCAGTAATGTCGTTCAGTGTAATGTTTGGTGAATTCTAGGCCCTATGGTCCAGATTTTGGTTTTCCATGGTTCCCCAAAATCACTTCATAAATGCTATTACCATTTTCTTTATTGCTTGATGACAATTCTCTTCTAGGTCTAATAATCACACTGTGGGCAAGATATGAGACACTAACAAAGAATTAAACTATATAATCTAGGATGTTTGTTTACATACAGGATGATTCAGGAGGAAAGATAAATATTGAAAGAGGTGGTAGTATGAACAATATTGAGTAGAAAGGTTCATATAGACATGTATCCAGTTTCCATTTGTTTTCGAGATACAAGTGCAGGAATATTATGCTTAAAATAACCCTTAGAAAATGACCAAGAGCACAGAAACAGCTTATTGAAGTATATTATTCATACAAAAACACACATAAAGGTTTAAATTAATGTTTGAATATCCCACCAACTGACTTCAATACACTTAGCATATCTTGCAACAGTAAGTGTAGCTTTTCTGAGTATGTCTTGATGTACTTTTATGGGGGTTGTGGTGTTTACAGTGCGAGCGAGTAATTCGTCTCTTATGTTTGCTTTTATTCCCAATATTCTAGCACTAGTTTCTCCAAAACTAATGGAAATTGGACACGTGTATATATGAACATTTTTTACTCAATTTTGTTAATTCTACCACCTACTTCATGATTTCCCATTCCTCCTAAATCACCCTGTGTAATACTAAAGAATTCATTCTTAATATACATATGATAATTTTGCAGTGGATTTTATAAATAAAAAAGGCTAAATGAGCAGACATTCTGAGTTTTACTGTAATCGCTTATGGAATTATTTTTCTTTTATTAGACCAGTATGTTTAAATGATATTCTAAAATAACTAAACTTTCAGTTTAGAAGTGTTTGGGACTTGTGTATTTCATGTTGTTTGCTTGTATTTAGGTTTGGTTTTATGTTACCAAAAATTAAGGGTCATTAACTTTTCCTAAAACAACTTTTCATATTTTTATTGATGTTATAGTTCCTGTATTAATGTCGTTGATTTCTCTCATTTTTTGATTATAATCCTAATTTATTATATTTATCATTATTGCCTTTTTTCAGAATATGCTGGAATATGCTGAAAAAGAAAATTTGAAAATGGTACCTGTTCCTGATAGGTAAAGTATTTTTTGTAATTAAAAAGTATGTTTCTGTTGTAGAAATTTATGTTACTTTAAAATCTAATGTAATCTAATCTGTTAAATGTGTATTATTCCTCCTAACATATGTCATTTTTCTATGGTGAATAATTTACCTGTTGCTGATAAAACTCAATATTAGCATAGCAAGTGTCTGATATTGAAATTAAAGTTTTATATTTTTCTGGGTGCAAATGAAACTAAGTAATTAAATTTCATAGTATCATTAAAAATATTTAACTCACATATCAGCAAACACATTTGTTACTGATTAATTTACTATTATCATATATGCGGGTGGTCGTGGTCAAAAGGGGGGAAAACATTTACTTAGTTAATTATGGCAGAAGCACACCAGGTAACACCTTGGCCTCGCATTTGGGCGCACACAATCTCGAATCCCTATGCGGCCATTTAGATTTGGGTTTTCCATGCTTTCTCCAGATCAACTCAGATGAAGGCTGGGTTGATTCCTTTGAATTGGCTATGGCCTAATTCTTTCCCGTTCCTTGCTCCCAGTCCTTTCCCCACCACTAATCAACTCAACTTCTATGAGGTGTCAAGCTATAATCAATAAAGGTGGAATATTTAAGTTTAATAGATTTTGTAAATTATATGATATAATACTGCAAAATTTCATTGCATTTAGTAGAAATGTATCACTTGAAACATTACATAGCTTGTACACTTTTTATGCATCTATATGTAATTATTTTTTCTCTTTCAGTTATTTTAACAGTTTATTTTTCCCAATATTTATATTGCGTAGTCCCTCAAGTAATTTATGTTTTTGTACTTAATCATTTAGCCTTTAATTGCCTGGTGCATTATTGTTTTTCCCATCAGCCTTTCTTGATGGAAATATCTGATTCCCATGCTTTTCCTTGTGTTTTTTCAATTAAAGAAAGAAAATAAGCAGGGAATCAGTCCATTTCAAAACACTTTCATGGATGACCATGGCTTTTCTCTCAGGAGTATCCATCCCTAGCTAAATAGCTCCAGATTTAAGGAGCTAGAAGTTTGCCTTCACCTCTTCCTGTTAGGTTATTCCATAATATCCTTTGCATTGCCCAGAAGTCATTATTTAAATATGGGTGACTCATTGTTATTATTATTATTATCATTTAACTAGTTAATTAATTTATTTATATACTGTTTGTTTTAATATTCCAGACCCTTTTGTTATATTAATAATTTTATCACCACCTGCTATATATATATTTGCATATAACATCTCAGTCTTTCCCGGCATATCGATAATTCACGTAGTCATGTGATAAACTTCGGCACATGCACACCTCCCGAACCACATAACTCGGCTTCTATTACGCGAATAAGATGAAAACTGAAATATTGTATATGTTTGTGTTTGCCATATACGTTTTTTCACTCATTGCGACCTTCATCTTTGGTGAGTGATGAATCATTTTCCAAATTGCTTTGTCATTTATATAGCTTCAAAGCCATTTCCATTTTTCTTAGTTTCATTTGTATAAAGTGCAACAGTTTAACATATATCTGGTAAATGGAACTGTAATTGGTTTTTAATGTATCATGTGCTTGTATGTAGATATCCTTAGTGAAGGATCTCATTTTTTTTCTTTGCAGGGCAACAATTAGAATTCATCAAAGCCTAGCTCAGTGTCATGACCAAGAGGATACTGGTGTGGTAGAAAACACACCTGCTACAAGGCCACTGCAGTTCACGTGTGTAAAGTGTCTGCAAGTTTACAATACAAGGGATTTGCTAATAAGACATATATTCTGCCATGACTCACTTGTAAATACTCCACAGTATATTTGTGAACAGTGTGGTCTGATTTTCTTAGATCTGTCAACATTGTGTGCCCATACACCTTATCATAACAGTGAAATTACTTTGAAGCAAGAAACAGAATTGCAAGTTGTGTGTGCTATTTGTGCACAGGTGTTTTTATCTTGGAGTTCTCTAACAAAACATGTATTTGAACATGTCACAGCTGTTTCCTGCCCATCGTATGTCTGTATGCACTGCCGACAAATATTTAAAAATTTGACCAGGCTCCATCTGCATCAGGATTCTAGCAGATCTGCACATCCTTCTTCCTCATTTTTTCAAACAAGGTAAGATTGAGCCAACCTATTTTAGTTTCTAGATAAAGCTTTTACTTTACAGTTATAGGCTTTACTGTAGTTTAGATCTTCTTTGCTTGATACCAATGTATAATAGATCAAAACTATGTTTCATTATTGAAGCAATGTCAGGAGGCTATGGTACATATAAATACACTGCAACCTGCAAAACCTCCCATGTAATATACCAGTCAACATGCAACCCCTGCCTGGACTCAAATATAGGTTTGACCCCAAATCCACTTTCCATAAGAATAAATGGCCACTGACAGAAAGTATTCACACGGAACCCAAAGCACCCAGTTGCTGCCCATGCCATCACCCATGACTCGAATAATTTCAACTCCTGTTTCACGCTGCATGCTGTTAGAGTCATCCCAAACATCAGCAGCATCTTCTTTCTCCATATTTTAGACCTGCCTTCTTCAAAATTTTTATCATCTTGTTCTGCTTAACATTATCAAAAGTTTTTTTTCTAAATTAGCAATTACCATACAAGTATCTTCATTTTTCTTGATTTGCCTTTCAAGTATTAATCTTAAGGCCAGAATCTCTTCTCTTCTACCACAGTTTTTCATATACTCAAACTGATCATCTACTAATTCTTCTACTACCGTTTCCATTTTTCCGTATACTATTCTGATCAGTAATTTTGAAGCCAGGAATACCAGACTTATAGTGCAGCAATTCTAACATTTATCATCTTGTGCTATCTTCAGAAGTATGAAGATAGTACTTTTATTAAAATCAATTTGAATTTCTTCTGTTTATAATTTTTTGATACAAGTTTCGATAATCTTTTGCTTCCGTCTTCTCCTAGGGATTTCAGAAGATCTGCAGGAATCTCATCTATCCCAACTGCCACCTTTGTTTTCAAATCCTTCAAAGTTCGACCAAATTGTGTAAATCATCGAAATTGACATAACCTTTTTTTCCAGTGCACTGTTATTCAGATCAACACTATCATACTGTTTATCTATCTTTCTTAGGTTTGTTCTACCTTCTGTGCTTAAAAGGTTTCCCATCTGCAGATTTAATGTTTATATCTCTTTTCTTTATTTCTCAAAATTCTGTTTATCTTCCTATATGCCACATTTAACCTATGACCATTTCCTTTTATACTTCTTCACTTTATTTGTAGGCTATTTTTCTTTTGCTTTTTTTTGCATGTACTGTTTATTTGGTTTCTAAATTGTCTCTACTGCTTTTTACCTGCTTCATCCTGGGCATTATTCTCTGATCCATCAACTCCAAAGATTTTTCTGTGGTCCAAGGTTTCCAGGTGGCTTGTTCCCTAAAGCCTAATTTTTCATTACCAGTTTTGATTATTTCTCTCCTCAACCCATTCCATTCATCCTCCGTTGAACTCCATTAGAGTTACTTTTTAGCTCCACATCTACCATCTTTGCAAATTTTTCTCTCCTGTTAAATTAGTTTCAGTCTGTTTACTTCCAGGTCTGTTCTGTTAGTATTGCTTCTTTATTCTCCTGAACTTCAGCCTATCAGATTCTGGTTAGTCTACATCTGCTCCTGGGTATGATTTACAGTATAGAACTTGATTCCTGAGTCTCTTTGACCATGATATAATCTGATATCTACCTGTATCACCTGGGCATTTCCACATATAGATCTTTTATGCATGGTTCTTAAATCATGTGTTTTCAATGACAAGTTTATATTTTTTACAAAATTCTAACAACCTGCTCCCTCACTCATATCTTTCGCCCAGACCTAAATTTCCTACAGTTAACCCTCTTTTCCCTCTCCAAGTACCACATTCCTTTAACCAATGATTATTAGATTTTCCTCCCGTTTCATTTTTTGAATTAATTCTTTAATTTAAGTGTATATTTTCCCTGTTTCTTCATCATCTTCCTGTGACATTGGCATATACACTTGTACTAATTTGATTGTAGCAGGCCTAGTTTCTACCCTAATCAAAATAATTCTTTCACTAATCTCACCCGTTTTCCTGTTCTCTTATTCATTACAAATTCGACACCAGTAACTCCACCTACAGCTTTTGCATTGATTATTCTGTGTTGCCAGATCAGAAATCCTGTCCATCCTTCCACTTATTTTCACTAGTACCTAACTTAAGTTGTTCTACCTCCCTTTTTAAGTTTTCTAATCTACCTGCCCTATTCAGACATCTAACATTGATCATTCCGACTCGTAGAATGTGTCTATCCATTCTAATGACTACTCCCTGAGCAGTCTGCACCACGATATCAGACTGGGGGGCTATTTTACCTCTGGAACATTTACCCAGGAAGAAGTTATCATTCTTTCAGTAATTTAAGTGGATTACATGTCTTTCGGATACCCTTAGGTTAGTGGCTTCCTGTTACCTTCTGCATCTAAATTCCATTGAATATTTGTAATTCATCTGCCTTGATGGGTTGTTCCAAACTCCAAGGGCAAGAGGGTGACGTGAACCACTCCCCACTATGTTGACATTTGGTAGGAAGATGCTGATTACCCTTACATCCCCATTACAATTTATAATTAGAATATTACTGATTCATGCGGCATTTAGTTTTCATTTTCTTTGTTTATGATTCAGTCAGATGTTACTGTGTACATCAATTTCTACACATAGTGGATATTTATGTAGTTGAATTTATACAATTATTTTATTAATACCTGGTATGATAGAAACTTCTTACAGATACTTATGAAATTGTATTTCATTTCAGGCTATTGTTTTACAGGATTAGAATAAAAAGAACTGCTTTGACTAGGGAGCATTTGAAATGATGTTCTCAAATGCTGTGAAATTTTATTTGAGCAGAGTACTAAACTGATTTTATTTAACTCCTTTAGTATGACAACAACTGAAAGTAATGTAGATTAAAACACAAAGTTTTATTACAATATATGTGGATCCTTAAATCGAAATAATGTCTGCTATACTTCACATAAATTAATAGAACTAATCAGGCTTCGTGCTACCTACAAACAAAAAAGCTTGTGAAATTCCCCTTGATAACAACTGATCTTTAATATTAACGTGGCTTAGTTTAACAGCATGATATGTTTGTATAAACTGTAATTAGCGCATTTGATGGTTAATAACCCGAAGTGTCAGTTATATCAGGTGTCTATAGCGAAGCAGTATCTAGCCAGTGACTGACATCACTTTTTCTCATAATATTGATGGTTGAATTCTCAGATGTTATGTAGTGGTTTTATAGTGGGTAGAAAAAGATTGATTCTAAAGGTCTGAAAACAGTTAAAACCAGAAATTTTAATAGATCAATATTCATAATTGGTAATTATAGATATTATACACCACTGACATCAAGGCAGCATAAATGAAATGAAACTAACTGTTAGTGTCCATGTTGAGAAAACACAATAGAAATTAATTTGCGGGGAAAAATTCCAGTCTCCAATACAAATTATTGCTGGTTGGGTAGGTTGTTCAGATATTCTAGGCAGTGAACTTGGCCACCTGGCAGGCTATAAAGGTACAAGGCAGTTGGGATATCTGGCACTTATGTAGAAGATGGCGTTGGAAAACTGATTCCCGAAATATCATGCAGAAACAGAAGGTTCACTGAGCATCTTACCCTAGAGCATTATATTAATACTATATGCTCTATGCTATAAAAGACTTTAATTAAAAGAGTTATATTACAATACAACACTGACAGTAAACTTATTAATTAAAATTCTTTAATTACAGCACAACATACTTAAAATATAATCCCATTTACTAAAATCATTTCAGTGACTGTAATATTTATTTGTATTACAGGCTATTTACAATGTAAGAGTTGTAACAACACAATGTATAGTGTCATTTGAATAAATTATATTCTATAAAAAATTCTCTATGCCTTATGTTTTTGTTCATTAAGTAACCTATAATATATATTTATAAGTATTTTCAAATATAGCTATCATAGCTGTTATAACTCAATAATTACTCAGGCTATTTCTGCTTTTGCTGCCTAATCATTTACAGATACATTAAGACAATTTATGCAATCATAATGCATTATGAAAAAAAATTTCCTTTGCCAACTTAGATGCTGCTAAACTTAACGAATTTGATCTCTGTATACTTGATCAACATATTCAGTAAAGGGAATGAATTTTTTCTGCACAGAGGAGCAAATTGAAAATTATTAAATAATTAAACCATTGTACTGCACAATGGAAGTAATATAAACTACAAATAATGATATTAAACCTAACATAGAGATCGTAGTTTGTATATAGAGCTCATGCCATTTGAACATCAAATCTCATATATACAAGAGGATATTAATATATCAGAGAATAATAGCCAGATGTTGACACCCTTTGACCAATCATGATGAAAGTTGACACGTATTTATTTTTTATAGAGAAGGTTTATGACCAAAAATTTTCAAAACCACTCCACCCCCCTTTTTATTACCCTTAATTTTATACAAAACCACTTTTTTATCTGATTTCGTTGGAACCTTGTACATGTATACTTCAAAATAAAGAGAAAAACTCAACCCCTTGTCATATTACTAATTAAAGGGCCACCTAGTTTTATTATTATTGTTATTCTTTGGGTTAGTTATTATATCTTTGAATGTATCGCTGGATTGATTGTAAAGAAGAGAATCTTTGTTATTGTGTTCTGGTAATGCTCTGTGATATTTTTATTTCACTGTGAAGTTGAAATAAACTTATCTCAATTTTGGCCTAACAAACCAGCAATCTTCGAATAATAGTAATTGCTGATGTTATAAGTGGACTTAGTGATAAATGTAGATATGTAGAAATAGAAAATATTACGGAATTGTTTATACCGTGATTAGTACTGATTCATTTAGAAACAATTAAAGTATTTCTACATGGCTGACCGTATATCAGGACTTATGAAAGTAATTAGCGGTTGAAATAAGAAACAAAACCGTTAAAAGTCGTAAAATAGGACAATATGAAACTGTGAAAAATTAAAGTTATACCAGTTGCGAATATAACGAACCAAAGACACAGTGTGTGTGTGAAAATATATGTTCAGCATTGAAACACTAGTACGTCCACATTTGGAATACTGTTGTGCAATTTGGGATCCGTATCGCAAGGGATTGATTGACACGTTAGAGAAAGTACAGAGGAGAGCCGCTCGATTTATGATCGCTAGTTACAGTCCTTATGTAAGTGTCACTGAGCTGATATGTGGGTTAGGCTGGGATTGTTTGGGCGGACAGACGACTGTCGTTTTCGTTTAAATTTGTTGGAGAATATTGCGAAAGCTCTAATTTACGAGTGCAACGAAATACTTCTTCCGCCAACCTAGTTTGGTCGCAATGACAGGAGGGATAAGATTCGAGAGATAAGATGCCGTACTGATACATTTATGTATTCTTTCTTTACCTCGTTCTGTTCGGAATTGGAATACTCTAAAATAGGATTGGTGCTTAGCACCCTCTGCCACCCACAGTAATTGTGAATTGCAGAGTACAGATGTAGATGTAGAACGCAAAGACATTACAACAGTAGTTTCCTGCAACTACTTTTATCCGTACAGCGGAAGGAGCTACTTTGGTCGGCGTAGTACGATGGGACTACATTTAACAGCACAATACAACGTAACTACTTGGACGGCGAGATCGGAAGGATACACAGCAGCTGACGACGCGAGTGGTGCAAACAAATAAGTAGACTTCTCACAGGCAAAAAATTAGTAAAGCAGTACTGCGAAACAATTAAAAATTTCGACTAGAACAAATCGGAAAAATAATAGAGAAAAGTGAATTCAGTGTAATCATATGTCACGCTAGTAGTAATCTTACCGAGCTTCTATTACGAAAGTAAAACATAATAATAATATATTCCTGTCAGAAAAATTTCTGCAATTACAAATTAACCCTTTGACTGCTGTAGACGCGTTAACGCGCGTGGCTACTACTGCGCCCAGGTGCTCCAGACATGTATACACGCGCCGCCTTGCCGCTCTGTCTGTGCTCCAGGCGTGTATACACGCGCCGCCTCGCCGCCCTGTCTGTACTCCAGACGTGTTAACACGCTAGCCTCTTAGCGGCCTGGCTATGAAGCCATATTTCCACCCAGGGTGGTTAGTTGTTTTCCTCATTCGGCCCTTGAGGATTGGCAGCTGCGATCTAATTTGTGTTGCTCTTTTCCTTTTAGTTTTCGCTGAGAAAATAGCATACAGTCATTATTTTTTTTAACTGCTTAACGTCTCTTAACGGCGAGGTCTTTAGAGATGGTAAAGAATGGGGGGCAAGGAATGGGAAGGAATTGGCTATGGCCTTTTGAAGGAAACACTCCGGCATTCACCTGGAGTGATTTGGGGAAACCGTGGAAAACCCAAATCTGGATGCCTGGACGGGGATTCGAACCATCGTCCTCCCGAATACGCCGTCGTGTTTGTACCGCGGAAGAAATCATGGAGATTCTTACTAGAAGCGACAGTGAATATGATCACTTTGATATGGATGACAGTGATAACCCTTCGACAGGATCTCGATGTAATTTTCCTATGCTGTGTACATCAGCTAGTGGAAAATGACCATTTTTCAGAGTTTGAAGCTACAGATTGTGCGAGCGAAATGTGTGGAAAAAGAGAATGCTTTAGTGACGCGTTTGACAGCATGTGCTTGTCGATTAAGCTGCAGGACACAAGTGTGGATTACGTTAACATTCCAGCAGTTTGTCATTTTTCCTGATATTTCTAACGGAATATCATCTGATATCTATTGCTGATGAGACCAACAGACACGCGAGAATCAATTCACACTATATTTTCACTATGAAGTGGTTTAAAAAGTTCTTTTTCCACATTCTCGAACACTGCGTTTTAAATGCTCACGCTCTTCACCGAGTAGTAACCGGACGAAAAATGCCAGTTGCAGGGTTTCGTCTGTTGCATCCATAAATTTAAATTTCGTGAGGTATTTTTCAGGATTTCCTGACCCCCCCCCCGTCTTGTAAGATCAGGTCCGTGAGACGCCACCCCCCCCAGAAATCGCCCTCGCAACTTTTTGAGACCTTTTTTTTACAAATTTCATTCATATTGCAAATTCAAAGAAGAGCACGCCAATGATTAAATGCGCTGTATGTTCGATACAGAAAGTGCATCGAGAAACCAATGCAGAACAAACAATGTATCACTGTGTGTTGTACCATTTTTCAAGGCTTATCACACAAAAAGAATTACTAACCATGGTTAACTGCAGAGTAATAATTATATTACATTTATACGCCTTTAAAACTAAACGAAATACAAAAAAAGTAAAAAAAAAATATTAATATATTAACCCGGGTCAAAAAGAAGGCTGGAAAATTTGTGCAGAATTTGTGAAAGGTATTCGGAAAGGTTCTCTCCAGATAAATTACTACGCTCACAAACTAAAAACATTTCAGTTGCTGTAATATCTATTAGTATATGAAGTACCGGCATGTTTGATTACGCAGACATTCACTTTTAGAGGAGCTTTAACTTGAAAAACTTTAGATGTTATATTAACTGTATTTATTTTGTATCTACGGTTTCAAATCGCAGAGCGACAGCAGAAGAACGCCACACACAACGCTCCAGACGTATTCAGTACACAGCGGTAAGGTCTAACGCGGCATTCCAGGGCAGGTAAACAGCTTAGGCGTAAACAAAGCCGCACTCAGAGAGGGCTCGGCCGGGCGAACCGTAGCAGTTAAAGGGTTAATAGAGGGTCCATTTTGAATGTTTCTCCTTCACCCAAGACTACATAGTTTTTAAATTTGAATTTTTTTTATTGAGATAATAGAGCACGCAGAATTTTCTTTTTTTTGCATTTTTGAATGTGTGTCTTTGTTAATTATAGTTTACAGGATAACCTTAGGAAGAAGTGACCTGGAGGTCGACGTCAATAACAGCCAGTAGTTTTGAACACTATATTGTCAACATTTTTCTTTCCAGTCATTTGTGTAGAGGAGCTTCCAACTGCTACAAATATCTTCTAACTGGTGATTTGTGCGTCTTATAAATTTGTTTCATAGTGGAACTTTTTTTGCTTTGTTGAATGCTCTTATAGGCGTTGCACCTTTACAATTGGTAAAAAAAGTCGGTTTGTTGTTCCTTTTCTGTTCATTTCTCATACTGATAGTAAGGGGTCAACACACTATGGACAGACAAATAAAAGTGTAGATTAGCGTATAACTCTACTATTGGGCTGTCTCCTGACCTTGTGTGTAATTTTGTTACTTAATTGACCATGAGTGATGAAGAAACTATCGTGAAAGAGGTGACCGAGCAGAATAAAGCTATGGAAGAAATGTTAGCGAGGCTCGTGAATAAGGTGGAGAAAAATCTTCAGTCATTGGAAGTTTGAAGAAATATTTATTCATTTAAAGCAGGGGTCTCCAAACTACGGCCCGAGGGCCACATCCGGCCCGCGGACAGATTTTGTTCGGCCGCGGAGAGCTAGCATACTTGAAAACTCCTTTTAGAGAACATATTTTTTATTGCAAATTAAATTTAGTTTACTGAAGTATTCTAATTTTATGTTGAATAATTATTAATATGACATCTACATTGATATGGTCATGGGCTAACTCATAACATTGTTGTAGGCTTATTGTTATTGTTTTTGTGATAAGTTGGACAAAGAAACACAGAATTGTAATGAGTAAAGACATGTATAATATGCAGAAAATTTAACTTCAGTATATAATAACTAACAAATTATTGAAATGAATCCAACTAACATTTTAAATAAAAACATAACTTATAACAAGCATAATGACAAATGAAATACTAATGAGATTTCTGTAATTGAGATTTTCCACTGACAATAGTTTGTAGTTGTGGACTAATTTTACTTGTACCAATTATTAAAAGAGATTTAAGATGCTCATCAGTTAATTTAGATCTGTAAACATTTTTTGTGTACTTCATTTTCGAGAAGGTCTTCTCACACAAATAAGTAGTACCAAAATCAGAAAACAGCCCACGAGCAAATTTATGCAAATTATCAAATTGTGTCAGTGGAATACTCTTATAAAATTCCAACAAAGATGAGTTTTGATATTTGTTCTTAATTATATCACTGCACTGTAGATCAATCATTTCCATTTGAAGTTCCGGGGCTAGGGTTTCAATGTCAGTATCAAAAGGATTCTGAAAAATCTTAATTTGATTCGCAATGGCATCAAAGTTCGAGAAACGAGAATCAAAATTTATCTTCAAAGCACTCAAAGTTTCGATTGCAAAATCGATAGGAAACTCAGTCTCAGTAGTGTGGCTGAATATTTCACGTTTTAAAATGTGAAAAACATTTACTTCATAGTTGTGATTGAAACAGTATCAATTTCTTCCGGAATGATTTGATATTAGTGTATAAATCAGGAAGATGCTGGTTTTCTCCTTGCAATCTCAAATTCAGTTCGTTCACATGTTTTGTCAAATCAACATAGATTGCTAACTTCCACAGCCATGCGTTGTTTTATAATTCAGTTAGAGGGCGATGCTTTTCATTCAAAAAAAATTCGATCACTGCTCGAAGTTCAAAAAAGCGCTGAAGGACTTTCCCACAACTAAGCCAGCGTACGGCAATATGATAAGGTAAGTCATTTTCTCCAATATCTTCAATAAATTGTCGGAATTGTCGGTGATTCAGCCCAAAAGATCCGATAAAATTAGCAGTTGATATGACTGGTTTCAGAACGTCAGATATATCCAAACATTTTCCGCACAAAGACTGTTGATGAATGATACAATGTAAGACTAATGGTTTTGAACCACCGTCATTTTCTACAGCCTTTGACACAAGAGCGACCACTCCTTTATCTTTCCCACTCATGTTTTTGCCTCCATCAGTTCTAATACATTTCAAGTTTTTCCATCGAAGGTTCTTTTGATTAATGGCCATTTCAACTCCTTTAAAAATATCTGTACCAGTAGTTGTGCCATGAATACTATACATATCAAGAAGTTCTTAATGCACTTCATAGCTTTTATCTACTCCTCGAATATAAATCAACACCTGAGCAGTATCTGACACATCCGTTGACTCATCCAAGGCCAAAGAAAATCACTCAACATGTCCATTTTTGTCGAACAGTTGAGAGGATATATTTTCAGCGATGTTTTCTACTCTTCGAGCCACAGTGTTTGCTGACATACTGACAGTTTTTAATAAATTTAAATTTTCAGGGCACATTTCTTCGGCTACTGCAATTATGCATTCTTTGATCATTTCTCCATCGGTGAATGGTTTTCCACGTTTTGCAATTTCAAGAGCCACACGAAAGCTGGCACGAGTTGCAGCCTCTTGTTCAGTTTTGAGTTTTGTAAATGAAGATTGCTGCGATTTCAATCCGCGCTTCATAGCTTCGAATTTTTCTGTCCGCAAACTTCCTGTATATTTTGAGTAATTTTGAAATGTTTTGTTTCATAATGACGTTTAATGTTATATTCTTTGAGAACGGCTATGCTTTCATTGAAAATCAAACATAGCGCCTTGTTACTAGACTCAATTACGAAATACTGAATGTTCCACTGATGTTTGAATTTTCTGCATTCACTATCAACTTTTCGCTTCTTTTCGATACTACTAAATCACACACAAAAGCAACAATTCAAATCAAAATACTGTTACAAAGATGTCTTAAACACGCACAAACACGTTTTAAGGAGGTACGCACTATTTTATTTCACAACAGTGTCATAGGAACTGACTTTTGGTTGCGCCACTAGCCTTCTTATATATTACAATTACTGCCATCTAGAAGTGAGTGGAAGACACCAGAACTTTCTCGAACCAACGAGATTATTATGTACGTGCTATTAGCGCCATCTGTTAGCGATAGAAGGTACTACCTATTTCCGCTTGTGTCCACCAGATGTCGTGTCACGTTACTCCTCATGGCTCGTACTCTACGACTAATCTAGAAATTACAGGTAATGACAGGAAAATTAATAATATGCAGTGTTGCCGTTTTGCGGACTTTAGTCCGATTTGCAGCCTTTTTTAAACGTTGCGTACTTTTTCGGATTTTTTTTTTTCATCAGTGGACTATTTCACTTCTTACCACCGGCAACAATGATAATATGGTTTTGGCCCTCGGAACTTACTGGAGTAATCAGTATGGCCCTAAGGCTGGAAAGTTTGGAGACCCCTGGCATAGAGCATTGGTGTTTATGTGTGGTAGTAGAATCGTGTCTGGTGTCGTGCCCTATGGTTGTTTGATGTCTGTAGCTATGGGGGTGTGGAAGATATGGGGGATGAAAATGGTCGATCTGCGGTAATTTCAAATTTCTGCCAAAGACGCATGTGTCACGGTGTATCACTTTTAAGTGAAAACTATCAATCGCAGATCACTGGCTTTTGTGTGTGGTAGTAACCATGGAGGAAGGAATTATATGGAGAAGAAGTGAGCTTAAATCGGTGAAGCAAGCACTAAACTCTCCCGCATGGTGGCAGCACCGGCAGCGACCATATGGCGCTTCCCAACAATTAAGGTGTTCACATTGTGGTAGAGGCAGTGATTATTTCATTTAGTATTGTGTATAAGTGTTTAAAAATGCCAGCTTGTGTTGCGTACGGTTGCACAAATAGGCCAGACAGGAATGAACCTGGAATATCATTTCATAAGTAAGTTGAATTGTAATTATCGTTGTTGAAGTGAGCGGTAGACACAGCAAACTTTGCAGCACGTCTATAAATATTTAGTCATAGCTCTCAATGGGATGACTTTGTTCGCAAATTTTTCTTGGTGTAGTGTAGAAAATCAGCAAACCTTGCTATTTTGCACATAATAGACTAGCATTATTTTTTAACGAGTGTTTAAAATGAGATTTAAAGGGGCGTGTTTTACTTCGTGATTCAGTGAATTTACTATTACGATTTCTTTCGTCACGTTGCTGATTATACTGACAATGGATGATGAAATTAACTGTTATGTGAGAAGCTGTGAGTTTTATTAATTTTTTAAATAGCTATTTCAGGCCATTGACTTAGGTTATTTTTAAAGCTTCATATAAGACTTGTTTCTGTTTGTAAATACGTCTATACCTATTTTTACCGATTTTGAAATCTTTCTCATCAAAGATTCTAATAGGAGAACTGAAATGGAATGTGGAAATATATCTATTTTAATGTAGACTAAAATTGTCAGACTATTATAAATTACATAAGGAGATAATTAGCTGAGGGAAATAAATAGGTTTAATTCTAGATCATGATACTGCTACAACTACTTTAGGCCTACTACCAGTACAGGGATCTAGCTTTTTTTTAAATTATTCCTAGCAGTTGAGGTTAGGTTGAAATACAGCCTGGTCCAGAAGAAAAATGTCATAAAAGTGGTACGGATAATTCTTTGATAGCTGCGTGTGGCAGAAAGGTGCTATAGCGGTATCGCCATCTAGAATTAAACCAATAAATATTCACATGCTGTTGTGAATTCCATTCCTCATTTTAACTGTGACAAATTTTATGAAAGGATAGCTACGTGGCCTGGCTTGGAATCCCCCCCCCCTCTCCCTACATAGCTCAACGTAGCTTTCCAGCACCCCCCCCCCCCCCCCCGGACCAGGCCGTGTAGTTTGTGCACGGTCCCTACCTTTAACCACATGTTAATTCATTATTAATAATGTGAAGTAAAGGAAAATAATGAATCAAATTCTGTGTCATAAAGTTACTTGTACATTCCTGTAATAGCAACAATTGTGAAACGGCTCTTTTATTTTTAAAGGTAATAATAAAGCCTCTGCCCTTTTAAACAGAAGTTGAAGTAGAGTTCTTCTAGCGTGATAAGTTATTTTGTTGAAAAAAGTATAGGCTTGTTCAGACAGTGACTCATCATCGCATTTATGATTGGAGCACACTTGCTTGAAGTTACTTAAAAGAACACCGCATGATGCCAACCATACATTATAGTAAAGTATCACTCTTTACTTTTTGTTGATACACTTTATATTAACTATAAATTATGCGGAAACATTTTATTTCTGGTACCAGCCTACAAAATGTCTGGGTTGCTCATCCCTAGAGTGGGTCCTCTTACTTTTTTTCTGGTCTAGGACACATTTCAGACTAACCACAAGTGGTAGTAATAAAACTGAAATATCCATTCTGCATGTCAACCATGTAATCATTGTGGCTTTGACAGAATTAATTTTTGGTCCAGCCTGCATCCAAACCTAAACCCCTCAATTTGGTTGTTGTATATCCCCCAAACTAAGCAAGATATCGAAAACATTTATTCCTTATTATCGAGTTTTTTCGTCGTGTTACATAAGAATCCATCATTAAATTTGACTTTTGCGAAATTTTTCTTCTGCATTTCAACTCAAGACACCTCACTTTTGAGACAGTATATCTCGAGAACTAGGTGAAATATCGAAAAATTTTACTCTTTATTTTTTATTTGTCTCGTCTTTTTAAATAAAAATTCATCATAAAATTTGACTTTGAATAATTTTTTCTTCTGAATTTCAACCAAAACCATTTCACATTTGAGACAGAATATCTCGAAAACTAAGCAGGATATCAAAAAATTTTATTCTTCATTTTTTATTTGTCTCATCGAGTTACATAATAATCCATCACCAGATTGCGGCGTCACGTTTATCCTAGAGTCCCCTTGAGGTGTTTAACCATACTCCCCGTGTTTGTTGGGAAGCGGTCAAGTCCCCACCACTCCGGCCATGCCCCCCCACTCCTCCGCCGGCCTGCTTCACTTCCATGCGTGGCAAAGGTCTCTTGCGTCGTCTCCATATTATTCCTTCCTCCATGGTAGTAACACAGAGTCTCCCATCGATCACAACGTTGGCCGAAATTCGGTAACTGTGGGAGTGTGTGAGATATGGTGTTTGAAATTGGTCGATCATGAATATTTTCGTATTTCATCCAAAGACTTGTGTGTATCCGTAAATTTTACTTTGCTGCCGGAACTACATAGCGCAGAAGACTGGTATTTGTGTGTGGTAATAGTATCGAGACTCCCATCATGCAATATGGTGGTTAGATGTCTATAGCTGTCAATATGAATTCTTTACAATCACGAACGAAGTCGTGGGTACCAGCTAGTTAAGAATAAAAATAGGTTACACCAATACAGGAGTGTTTGAAATATTCAGTTTCTTTTCTTTGAATAACAAAACAGAAAGTAACTCAAACAAAAAAATGTCATTGAATTTTATAAGTATCATTCTTTTTCGTCACCCTCAGAACTTTCATTTAATTTAAATCTTCTGTTTCTGATTCTAATCTGTTCAGTACATGCAAGTTTTTGTACCTCTATTAACAGGAAAATTGATATTTTTTCTTTATTACTCACTCAAAGGAGGGCTATTTATATGTAAACACTAAATTTATCTAAAAATCCAGGATATTTCCTAAGATGTTGATACTACCTTAACTAAAATTAATAATTTAAGGGTATAGGCATTTACTGTCTGATATGAAACTCATCTGTTTGTCTTGAGATGAAAAATTAATAAATTTATTAAGGGGCCTCCCTTATGATGAAAACTAAGCTGATCTTCTATTTGTGCAGTGGGGGATCTACAAATATCTTGAAACTGATACACTTTTGTAATTACTCTGAAGAAATGGATTACAAAATATGTGGCATTTCTCTGCATTATCTCGATACTATTAATTAATCCCATGTGATAGAAATCCTGTACATCATAACAGAATTTAATTTAATTTAATTGTAATGGCATGCATGCTACAGTGTCAATTTCCCTAAACAGCCATTTCCCCTTTCCTTTACCCGTCTACTTTCACCCTCTGCAAATTTTAACTTTAACGTGTTTCAAAAATTATTCATCATTTCTCTTGAGTTATTTATTCCAATCCCTGGCTCCTTTTCCTTCTAAAGAAAATCTTGCCACCCCATTATGCTTGAAATATAATGCCAGCTTGTAGCCATGGTCATTTTTCCCTTTCATGCACATCTCCTAATTCTTCCACTCTCTTCGCCCTCCTTCTGACTTTCAGCTCCTTTATCGTATCAGTTACTAATTGTGTCCTGCAGTAATTTTCAGATACAAATCTAGCAGCACTTCTCTGCACCCCGTACAACTCCTGTGTGTGGGTGTTGGGGGCGATACAAGAATCATACCCAATCAGCATTATGTGAACATTACATTCTTTTTAAAAAAATTCAACACATGCATCACAATGTTAAATTAGCTTTATTTATTACCGATCTGGGTGCTGTTACCACTTATGCTCCTTTTAACCATTCCACCTACCTATTGAGGACTCAACTGGGTCATTGATGCAGATGCTTGTACTCATTACATTTATTGATAATCAGATTTTTTTTGTGTTCGTGATGTGCATTACACTACCATTTAATTTAAGTTGCCATTCATCAAAAGATGTTGAAATAACGCGGAGATCATGCTGAATATCTGAACAATCAAAGATTACGTTGCAGAATGTTCTCAAGGAGATAACTGGAATCGTCCCAGCATTCAAGAAGATGGTGAGAAATGAGAATCATCTAAAAACTGTAATAAAGAT
The DNA here is from genome assembly GCA_031002005.1 of Vandiemenella viatica. Lineage (NCBI taxonomy): Eukaryota > Metazoa > Arthropoda > Insecta > Orthoptera > Morabidae > Vandiemenella > Vandiemenella viatica. The sequence goes on from JARYHS010010346.1 coordinate 20,717, forward strand.
GAACGGAATGCAAGCGGCAGGATTTCTTCTCATGCCAATCGTATTTTCATGAGTTCAATATGCTAGCGCTTTCAACATTCTAGGAAAATTTGTAAAATTTGTGAAGCATAACTTTTTATTTATTTTTACTAATATAGTGATTTTTCAGACTTGTCTGCAAGAGCAACACGGATAGAATAAGAAAACAGCAGGTGTCAGTCAAGGAAGTAACTTTTGTACGATGGAGAACAGATGATCGAAACAAATAGGAGTGTAGAACATCTAGAAAATGCAATTTCAATTCAGTGTGTGAATTAGTTGGGTGTAGTGAAAAGGTCTTTGAACCCTATTACAATTTTTTACTCATTACTGGAAATTTGTAGTTAATGATTCTAAATTCTGATGTTTCACTGTTGCACAAATGCCTTTTCCAATTTCTTCTACCGGTTTCTACATCGTCTGATCTGAGTTTTCAGCTCCTCGCTCTTCCCCTTGGTTTCTTTCCTTCCAGAGTTAGCCATCCCTTGGCTAATTTTCTCCATCGGTCACCTGGCATTATCACAAGCTATGCCAACTTTCAGTTTAATAACGCCAGTCTTCTGTAAGGAGACAGCATCAGAACAAGAATAACTTAGCGTAAACTATAGCTTTTTTTTTTACTTTTGCTTCGTTGGTTTTCGTTTGCTTACACTGAGGAAGCTACTTTCTTAACGTCCTATGTGATACTACGATTTTGACATATGCAGGGATAGCTTAATTCATGAGTTGATTTCTCCTTCTTCTTCTAAATACTGCGAATTATGAGACCTGCAAAAGTTACTTAGACTGCTATGTTTTCTCGAGTGGCATATTGACGGATAGGGATTGCAATCCAGCAAAGCGGGATCCCGCAATCCTGCGGGATCCCGTATCATTAGACAGTCTCGCGGATCCCTCACAAAATTAAGCGGATCCGTAATCCGCAAAATCCGGCGGAAACGCGTGTCAGTCTGCGTGACTGGCTGCCCCACTCGATCTCTATTGGATGTTTTGCGTTGTTTGCCTGTACCCTCGCAGTTGGCATTTGACTCGTGTGAACAAGCATTTGTTTTTGTCAACCTTCGTCATTCGTAAGTAAATAAATACACTTTTACGTATTCATCAAAACTGGCGTTTGTTTCGAGTACACATTTCTGTAATTTGAGTTATGGTGCGTATTTAGTACGATTTTCTAGCTATATAATTATTTTTTAAGTGTCGCAAACGTTATCTGAATTACACGGTTACAGCTTTTTATTCACGGTTTCATTATTCACATTTTCTGTATTTGCAGATAAAGTAATTGTGAAAACTCCTAATTTGTGGCTGAAAATTTGATTATTCGTTGATATGAAACTAATGTTATCGTAATTTTATTGATCGCGTACCTATTTAATTAACAGCTATCAAAAGGCAATTGAATATCCTTTGACTTATTGCTGTTTTGGCCGATGCCTCAATGCGTTTCTTTGACGAAAGCCGCCTGCTTACATGTGCCGCTCAGGCTTTCGATTAATCCCTCTTCTCCTTGTTATTATTTCGACTAAAGGTAAGAAAAGCTATAATGAAATTTTCAAGGGTGTATCGACGAATTGTGTTGTAGGAACACCATACTTCGACGGCTGTCCCCGCTGTCTTCCTCACGTGTGTAATTTCGTGTGTTTGCAATGAAATCCGGAGATACAACCTAAGAGGACTTCACTGCAATCATTCACCGAGAAAGCCTCCTTTCTTACTAAAAAATAATAATTTCCACTCTAAAAACGTCGTTACGCCACATAAGTAAATCTGAAATACTTGACGGTTTATTTGTTGTTGAGTAGTTTCTTTTAATAACAATTAATCAACTTTAATATCAATCAAAGAATCAGGAGATATAGTAATGAATCAGGCAAAAAAGAGGGCCAAGTCTCGTGCTTGTGCAGTGACAAAAAGTTATGAGATCTTGTTCTGAGCCAAGTCTACACTTTACAGAGTATATTCACTTCACTTTGTGAAATGGAATGCTTTCCTCGGTGTTATGGAACGTTTATTTAGAATTTTTTTTTTTAAAAAAAAGCTCTGTTAACTTGGCCATTAAGCAGACAATATTTTTAAACTTATGTGATGTATTGTAAGGCACATAATATGACCTAAGACTCAATATTTTCAATTTTTTGTTTTTTATTTCAAAATTGGTTTAGATTAAAATACAAAAATGTAAAACCTGGAAATACACTTAAGACACGCTAAAAAGTTTTAATGTCATTTTGCCAATCAAAATATTGTTAACTGTTAATTTTTATCATTTAACATTAAAAAATATTTATTAATTTAATTATTATTTAATTTATTAACGTTTTAAGTAACTATGTTTTAAATATATGCGTTAAAAAACTGTTTGTACCAATCGCGCACGGATCCCGCGGGATTGGCGCAAATCCCGCGCGGATCCCGCGGGATTGAAAACACTGCGGGATTGCAATCCTTATTGACGGACTATTCTGGGGCGCAGACGGTAGTAATGCAAAATTTATTTGGAAGTGCTCAATGTCCTTCGCTATTAAACGGAATGATGCAATAGCTTCAAGAGATGTAACAACCTGAACTGTCACTGCAAACATTACGCATTCCTTCGATGTTCGGTATCCTACTGAATTTTTTGTAAACTTGGTCCGAAACTGACATTTTTCTTAGTGTAGCGCTACAAGTGTTTCTTTGTTATTTTTCTTTTTCTGTAAATAAAGTGCATATGGATATAAGAAAAAGATATTTCTGTTTATTTTATATTGTTATATTTCTTTAATTAAAAAATATTTGGCACTTATTTCTTGTTGATAGTCAGTAAGCTTTGAAAGGCGTTGGTTGCGACATCCCCTCTCAAGTGCTCGCCGGTCTATATTCGTTCAGCTTGGCCGTCACTCAGGCTCAGATATACGAAATGGTAATGTGCGTCTACTGAAGTCCAAGGGATGCAATAGTCCATACAGAGTTTCACACTGGAACCTCAATCTATTTAAGGGGTCGCTTTGAAAGTATTACTTTCCAACATTTGGAGACTATATCAGGAAAACAGTAGCGCACATTCATCACTGAACATGGGAAAGTATGTTGGGCAAAAATTCAAATACCGCTTCTGTTCAAAGCAATTATGGTTTTCAGAGGATTTTCGTAATCCTGTGGGCGATGTCCCCATTGCCTGCTTCAAACCGAATGACACAACTTACGAGACCCAAAGTTTATGTTGTCCTCGAGGCCAATATGGGGTTGGTTTCTTCAAAAGACTATCATCGAATTCCTTCCCGTTCCTTGCTCCCCGCTCCTCCCATCCTCTCCCGACTTTCATGACCTCAAAGTTGATGGGCTGTTAAAGTATTAATTTTAAAAAATCCTTGCTAGTAGGATTAAACCGAGCTTAATTATACCCTGAACTATCAGTTGTGTAGTCTAATTTGTGTAAGTCAGTAGTTTTCGTGAAAAACAAATTTGGCATCTATACCGCACGTAGCGGCCTAACTTCTGAGACAAATCATCATCCGTCAAGACTGAAGTGGAAAGCGTAATTATGTGTCCTTCTTCCTCGTTTCTGCACTTAGGATATATCAGAGATTTTTCCAATTTTTCTTCCATTCTTAACGTCTACGAACAATTCCAACCTTCGAGTTTCCATTCTTCTTTTTTCTGAAACTGGCTCCTAATGGACGTAACAAAGATTTCCTCTTTCTTATCTTCATAGTCGCGTTACTAGCAATGTGAATTCTCTCCATTCTATGTCCGTCCATTTCTTTCACCTGTCTCAAAAACCTTACTTCTAAGATTTTTTATTATTTGAGTCATTTTCCGTAAAACCGTGCCATCCAACTCTAGGAACTATTTATATGTCATCGTAGGATTCCATGTACTTCGGTGACAAATATTTGTGGTATTATTTTCCATATCGTTTAATGTGGATGCGCATCCTTTCAGTTATTTTTTTTTTTAACTGCTTAAAGTCTCCTATAACAACTAGGTCTTTAGAGACGGGAAAGGATGGGGGACAAGGAATGGGAAGGAATTCGGCCATGGCCTTTTTGAAGGAAGCATCCTGGCATTCACCTGGAGTGATTTGGGGAAACCATGGAAAACCCAAATCTGGATGCCCGGACGGGGATTCGAACCGCCGTCCTCCCGAATGCGAGGCCAGAACGCTAGCCGTTACACCACCACGCTCTGTTTCAATTATTAACCTATTGACATCATCACTTGTTCACCTAATCAGGCATAATTACATCAGCTTCATTCTTGAAGAAGCCCATCACTTTAACAGTTGTAACGTAGATAATATCTGAACATTCCACTACTTAAAGTTTATATATTCTCTAACGAGTCGATTCTTACTGTTTTTTTATTGTATCACAGTCAGGCTAAATTCTTAAAGGAAACTTAAAAATTTAGTATAAGAAATGTGTAATTAACGCAGTTCGTTAGTTGAATTGTAAGTAACTTCTTTTTAATGGAAGTTGTAGCGTATATAAACAAATTAACACAAACATAATTTAAAATTAAATTTAAAATTATACTTTTAAAAAGTGAGAAATCGGTGATAATGTTTCTCTGTCCATTTCCTTCGTCAAGATGCACTTCCTCAAGGTTAATGTTTGTCAATAACGGAGAATGGTTGCTTGAAGCCTTAAGCCTCAGCGCATATATACTAAATCTTTCTCCAAGGAGATGTTAAGGTCACACCTTGCTTGCACAGTAAATGTCCCAATAACACTCGCCCTTTCAAGGATTGTTAAAAAGTATCATACGACAGCAATTTAGAGAAGAAATCTGAACTTCCGCAGCGCCCTATTTTTTTTATTTTTTTTTTTTATTTTTTTTATTTTTTTTTTTTTTTTTTTTTTTTGTACTGATAAATTACTAAAACTACTAACTTATTCCACAACCCAAAGATTGGTTGGAGCCTGCCAAAGGAGGCATAGTAAGCCAATGTGTCACAGGTAGAATCGCAGGTTCCTTTCCTCTGGGATCTATAGTTTGACGTATAATCCAAACAACGGAAAGTTCTTATAACCAATCTTAACTCCCCGGGATTTGAATCCTAGACTGGATCCTCAACTTTTGAAAGCAGGCACCTTATCTCTTAGCTACGCGAATTATTATATAACTAGTGTAAGCCCGTGACAGTTTTGTGCGTATCGTCACGTGTCTAGAATAGTTTCAGTTTTTAGAGTCAAAGATTATAACAAGTTGATCTGATCTGAACAAATACGAAATTTACCTGTGATTCACGCTTAGGGTGCATAAAATCTCATGAGCTTGAAGAACTTAGAAGTATTAATAGACGTAGTTATTAAACACGGACAGGCAGTGGCGGATCCAGGATTTGATTTGGGGGGGGGGGAGGGGGGCTTGATTCGGGCGACGAGTGGATCACCGATAGAAATCTCATTATTCCAGATTGCCGCCCTTATATGAACAGTAGAGCGAAAAAAAAGGTCCTAAAAATCCATGTCGTTGGGGGTGACCTTCGGTGCTTTTTTGGGGGGGGGGCTTCAACGCACTGGCCCTTCCCCCCCTCCCCCTGGATCCGCCACTGCGGACAGGGACAATCGCGTAATCGTATAATTGTTTCAAAGGTCGTAAACTCGAACTTGCTCAAACTTGTATTTGACCCATAAAGTCACTGCAAAATTTGAATAATTCCTGTTTGCTTCGAAAGCATCATGTTATTTTATTTTTTTAAATTGAGGATGAGCATTCATAATGTAATATTTCACCAGAGAAATCAATACAGATTCCAGATTATTAATTATTAAACAGTTGAGCATCTCTCAAGAAATGAATTGCCAGGATACTCGATTCAGTGACATATTTGGTCTGATGTCCACTTTAAACAACTTTAAACAACCTAATACGTAACTCACGTACAGCGAACATGAACAAAGACAACTAAAGTAAGTGGTAAGTAAAATATTTAAAAAGCAAATAAAACGTAATGTATGGTCAAGAAGCAACATTAGCCAAAGTTTTAATTAAACTGAAATTTATTCTAGGCTAGAATGACAATTGGCATTCGTGGTTACAGCAGAGACCATGAGCCAGGGCCGGCGTTAGGGGGGGTTAAGCGTGGCAAAGTACCCGGGGCCCAGGCCACCAAAGGGGGGCCGCCGGCTGGGTGCCTAAATTAATAGAAATCAAACATATTTTTTAAAATCTGCACCAATAATTTTAAACATTTTTGTATTACAATTTTCTGAGTTATCCAAAAAAACAAAGTGTAAAGTAAAAATATATCCGGGGGGGGGGGCTAAGATCACTTACCCGGGGCCCGAGAATCGTAGCGCCGGCCCTGCCATGAGCAATTTAAGTTTTTCAAAGTTTTTTATGTTGCTTTCATTAGCGTCATGTTACTGAAAAGTAGTTCCACATTTCTTCAGCCATAAAGTTGATAGATATTATAGTAGATGCAATACGTAGTGTGAGCTCGTACCCGGACCAAAACACCCCCGTGGCTAATTGATTTAATTAATTAATGATTTTAATGATTTTAATGAATGCGTGGGGCCTTAATTGATTTTAATTGATTTTAATTGAATTGCGTGGGGGCCTTAATTGATTTTAATTGATTTTAATTGAATTGCGTGGGGCCTTAATTGATTTTAATTAATGCTAATTGAATTGCGGGGAGGGGGTCTCACATCTGTAACCTCAGATTGACCTTATTATTTCCTTATGTACAGCGGTCAGCGGACAGTTTTTTCCCCATGTAATTAATGCTAATTGAATTGCGGGGGGGGGGTCTCACATCTGTAACCTCAGATTGATCTTATTATTTCCTTATGTACAGCGGTCAGCGGACAGTTTTTTCCCCATGTATTCTTATGGAGGATGGAGTGAGCCCACTTTTTCCCCCATGGCGGGGAGCCTTAATTGATTTTAATTGAATTGCGGGGAGGGGGTCTCACATCTGTAACCTCAGATTGATCTTATTATTTCCTTATGTACAGCGGTCAGCGGACAGTTTTTTCCCCATGTATTCTTATGGACCTGTCTTTGCAGACAGTTTGGAGCGGAGGGGAGCCGAGGAACTAGGGGAGTTTAATTGAATGCGGGTCCGTAATTGAATGCGCCACACCCGAATTATCGCTCCCCTCCGGAAGCCATCAATTATCGCTCCCCTCCGGAAGCCATCAATTATCGCTCCCCACGCAGCTGCAGGATGCGGGTCCGTAATTGAATGTGCACAGCTGCGCCACACTCCAATTATCGCTCCCCACGCAGCTGCATGATGCGGGTCCGTAATTGAATGCGCCACACCCGGAAGCCATCAATTATCGCTCCCCACGCAGCTGCAGGATGCGGGTTCGTAATTGAATGCGCACAGCTGCACCACACCCGAATTATCGCTCCCCTCAAGCGACTGTGTGACTCATGTCTCCCACTATGACAGCTGCAACCGGCTTTTCTTCCACAATACCTTGCAAAATGTGTTCTACAACAGCCGATTTTGTTGGTTGGCCTGGTCTTGCCTATCACTGATGTTCTTTATTTATTACTAGCTGAGGTACCCGGCTTCGCTCAGAGAGTTGATGTGAGATAGTGTAGTAATTTTAATAAAATGATAAACATTAAAATGTGAGAGGTAATTTTTTTTTATTGAAATCATTTTCTAACTTTTCGAATACTTGTTTATGAACACCATTTATCATTTTGTTATCCGGGGTATATATGTACAAATTTTTATAATTTTCTACTCGATAGTATAGACCGCGAGAGAAGCAGGAGTCTTTGGGGTTGATGCCGCAATGTTTTAAAGTTTGTCTTTGCGCTGTGTTAATTGTAAAACTATAGGATAATTTGATTGGAAATTGCAGTCTTTTCAGTAAAGATCAGAGTTATTCTGAGGATTAATACTATGTGTTTCGATTCTGGAGTTTCCCCCGGTCATGTAATGTAGAACTTCCTGTGGAGGTGCTTCCAGTGGTGGTGATCGAATTTTTCCATTCATGCAACAGAATCCTGGTGTTTCTCCACTGAATTTTTTCGCGTTGCAAAATTGTTAGATGTTATCCATTTTTTCCGATTACGAAGTGGTTGTTTTTGTTATTTTGTTTTGTCGGGTCGTAGTGGAGTGCTTCATTTTTCAGGTTATACTGTTTACTTGTCCTCGTCCGCGCTTCTCGTAGGGTGATATTTTCATGGGTGGCTTGCGTCCGCAGTCTTCTATTATAAGATTGTGTCGCAATTCTTGATTCTTTAATTCGTTCATTTCGTTGTGCTTCTCACGGTGCTCATTCACGTTCGCTGAGAACATAAACGTGCCTCGCGCTCTTCGACTGTTTCGTTGATTCGCTGTTCTTTTTGTTTCGTTCGTTGGCAACGTAAACGTGCCTCGCGCTCTTCGATTGTTTCGTTTTTTTTCGCTGTTCTAGAGGTCGAAACTTCCACCCCCTTCTATCTTCAAAATCACGCCCTTGAGGTAAAAATCAGAAACCTTCTTCATGTATAAAGGTTGAAGGTTACCACGCCATTTAACCCCCTTGATCGTACCGGGACTCGTTTTTTAGTTTTAGCGGCACGCACATTGTACGCTTACTTTTATAATATATATTGATTTCGATATTATTTCGACCTGCCGAATTGTTTCCACTACGTACATCTTTCCACATTACCATAGAATTTTGTATACTCCCGGGCACAGTGGTCTTTGACAGAGCAGATTATTTCATATTTTATTTCTACTGGCTTTTTTTTTTTTTTGTTTTCGTTGACAGTCAAATTGAGTCTTTTTGGCGTACAGATGACAAAAATTCTTCGGTTGTTCTGCCATGAGCGACGTTTAGACAATAGGCTCTGTTGTCTTCATCAGGCGAAAAGGTCGAAGTTGACACTGCGACAGCAAGTCAAAATCGCCTGAATCCTTTAACGAACTACTTAGTTTCTCAGTCGTAACAGCCTTACCTAAGGACAGGACTGAACACGTGAAATGATTGCAGCAATAACGAGCATGATTCGTGAGATGCAATGTTGTGGATTCACATTCGGGAGGACGTGGGTTTGAATCCCTGTCCCGACCTTCGAGATTTCGGCTTTCCATGCTTTTTGTGAAATTACTGCATTCGGTGCTTAAGCCATCTGTGGGAGGGTGTGGGCTCGAATCCCCGTCCGGGCATCCAGATTTGAGTTTTCCATGACAGCATTACCTAAGGACAGGACTGAACACGTGAAATGACTACGGCAATAACGAGCATGGTGGGGTGAGATGCAATGTTGTCGCTTCACATTCGGGAGGACGTGGGTTGGAATCCCTGTCCGAACATCGAAATTTCGGCATTCCATGCTTTTTTTTGCGAAATTACTGCATTTGGTGCTTAAGCAATTTGACGGGAAAGTGAAAAGTCCAGGATTCTAATCCCGGTCTCAGCTGCGATTTTCAAAAGCCCTTAACCTGACATTCACATCTGACACAACTTGCGTTGTAATGTAGTTACACCAGAACACTTCCGTTGTTTGGCTTCCAGTTTAAACTGTAGGTTCTCTACACCCGGCTAAGTTCACGTAGGCTAGGATAGGTGCGGAATGCGCAGGCAATAAAAACCCTGGTCATAATGACCAGACTAGCCATTACTCCGTACTTCAGTTGAATATCGGGTTGGTTCCTTCAAAAGGCCATGTCTGAATTCCACCCCGTTCCCCTGCACCAGTCCTATCACGCATCGTGATCGGTAAAGATCTGACCTAGCATTTGGGAGGGTGCGCTTTCGAATCCCCGTCCAGGCATTCAGATTTGGGTTTTCCATGGTTTCCCCAAATAACGCGAGACGAATGCCGGGGATAATTTCATCATTTTTCCATGGCAGAATTCCTTCCCGTTCCTCGTCCACTGTCCTTTCCCCCGCCTCTAAAGGCGTAGAACCATAAAAAAGAATCGCATGTGCTTTTATCCAATTCAATATAACTTTATAGGCAGGTAGGTGATTTCACTGCAGGTCTATATATTCGTCCTCCTTTCAGAGGTACTTTTTTTCTTCCTGGTGGGTGGGTTTGTTAACGTTCGGGACTACCATGTGGGAGATGGAGGGTTCGATTCCCGGTCCGCATGTTAATTAGTATCTGTTGTAGTTTAGACATACAAATAGCCGTTTATCGCCAAGAGTCACTGTGGACACTCCGACAATGACAAAAATAAAAATAAAACGCGTTTAGTGGTGTTTGTTCCTGTAGCCAGGGATGGTAACGCGATGTATGTGGTGGGAGTTCTACAGGTTTATCTGCTCGAATACCTGTGTCAGTGATGTATACTCATAGACCCTCCTAAGTTACCACTTCCCATTCTTGTTGAGGGGTGACTGTAAAATTCTTGAAATACAGATATTTGCGCGGGTACAGCGAATGCGTGCCACAACTTCACAATAATTGTTTGTGCATTGAAATACGGAAAAAAAGTTTCTACTGTAATGGCAGTCTCTAGGTAAAGTGAAAAACGTGGCCATTTTTTTATCAAAATTGCTAAGTTTTTCGCCTGGAACCATTTGAGGAGACCGAAACGCGTTTGTGAATAAAGTTGGTTGCACACGAGTCAAATGTCTCAATGGAGTTATTTGAGGAAACTATGGAAAAAACCGAAATTAGTTGTTTTTTTGCGTATTCCGCGAATTTCCAAAATAGTAGTAATTTGTCACACACACAAAGTGAATACCGAAACCATGCCACTAGTTCACAATAATTGTTTTCAGATTCCTCATGCGGCGTCATCATAAATTGCATTGCTCCATACATACATACAAATATTGACAAGTTGACTAAGCCACTGGTGGATCGCATAACTCACTTGCACAGCCAGTCTGCTATAGGTAGTTGTAAATTTCACAACTTATACTACGACACTGAAGTTCTATCTTCTACCTGAATGTAAATGATGTATTTGGAGATGATTTTTTTTCCTCATATCAGGTTTTTTTTTCGATGATGTCATGGCTGTTCTTATATCTCTGTGTGACTGAATTACATCTGGTGCATAGGCCTGATATAGACTGAATGTGACTGTGATTCGGTATGATATGCTGGGTCCACATATCAACATCGGTTCTGCTGGTTTGAACGGTTTCATAATGTTTGCTTGCACCTACAGAAATTCGGCCTACGAGATAAATATATAAAATTCTTTAACTCTACGAATCCCTACAGGTTAAAAGAGTATGGTAGGTTTAAAATGCGCTTTAAATAGTTGCATAAAACGGAGTAGAGAAGTATCTCGTTGACCTTTCTACACTGAGGCTATACTGATTTCATTATGAATTCCCCATTCCTCAGTTTAGATACCCAAAATTACAAGAATTATAACCCTGGATACTACATGGATGTGAAAAGTGTGAATAATACACTCATAGAAAATTATTCACTTTGTTTTATTTTATCCACCTTCCATTAATAAATTCCTTTTTTCGAGTTATTTGTTAATGAGTTCGTGTGGTGGTATGATACTTCATTACTTGCACACTAGCCTTAATACCGAAACGTAATAGACCTTGACACTCGAAAAGACATAAATTTGTTGAATATAAGTACGTATGCGACACTTTTCTATGATTTTCATTAAAAAAGTATACACAATGTATAAAATCATGAAAAATAGCCATATATAACAAAAAATCGGTAAAAAAAATGTTAATTTCCTCATTGAATGAAGTCACTGGTCAACATAACAATTACACCTGCATGTATCACAATACTATTCATATATAACTTTGGTGGATTAAGATCGTGAAAACAGGTAAAACTTCACCCCAATTATGTAATTTCACTATACGAAAAATGTCATCGGTTTACATGGTTAGAAGTTGTGCATCATACCATACAATGTGTATTGAATGCCTCCACCAAAATAGAAAAACCCACGGCATGATGCGGTGTATCATCATAAATGAAACTCATTCTGTTCACGGTCCCTATATGACATCGGACAACTCGAGTAGTACATCAGATATACCTGTCGAAAGTCACACTAAAGTATTTGAAGCTGAACTAAGCAAATCATGCTGAAGATGACGATATCACAAGTTTCATTAACTACAGAAATGTATATCATTTGGGCAAAAAAGACGGAAAGTGTATGTTTCTGCTGTCATGACAATCTCCAGATTAACCCGCAGAACTCCCACCACACGCACACACACACACACACACACACACACACACACACACACACATCACCTTACCATCATGAAGGTGTGTAAAGTATAATATACATCAGATATACCTGTCGAAAGTCACACTAAAGTATTTGAAGCTGAACTAAGCAAATCATGCTGAAGATGCCGATATCACAAGTTTCATTAACTACAGAAATGTATATCATTTGGGCAAAAAGACGGAAAGTGTATGTTTCTGCTGTCATGACAATCTCCAGATTAACCCGCAGAACTCCCACCACACACACACACACACACACACACACACACACACACACACACACACACACACACATCACCTTACCATCATGAAGGTGTGTAAAGTATAATACCAATAGATGCTTGCGTCATACAGCCCAAATATTATCGATGAAAGGTGTTGACAGTGTGTGTGTACAAACGCCGAAATCACCATAACAACTACAACCATCAGTAGGAAGGGAGAATTTATGTTAAGTCAGGTTAATACAGAATGTTAAAGTGTTTGTTATAGTTGGTTAGAGTAAATTCAGTTTAGGTTATTTCAACTCACATTCACATGGTGTCACTGATGCATGGCAATCCAAAAGTGTTTGCTGAGGTGGCTTGGGCCCCACAGTAAGCGGCTGCTGCGTAGAAAAAATACAAACGCGTTGTATCCGGATAACCGGCGCGCAAAATACCGATCTTCTTAGGTCGTGCAAAATACCGGTCTCTTAGGCCGCGGTGGGGCCCAAGCCGCCTCAGCAAACACTTTTGGATTGCCATGCATCAGTGACACCATGTGAATGTGAGTTGAAATAACCTAAACTGAATTTCAATGCACAAACAATTATTGTGAAGTTGTGGCACGCATTCGCTGTACCCGCGCAAATATCTGTATTTCAAGAATTTTACAGTCACCCCTCAACAAGAATGGGAAGTGGTAACTTAGGAGGGTCTATGAGTATACATCACTGACACAGGTATTCGAGCAGATAAACCTGTAGAACTCCCACACATACATCGCGTTACCATCCCTGGCTACAGGAACAAACACCACTAAACGCGTTTTATTTTTATTTTTGTCATTGTCGGAGTGTCCACAGTGACTCTTGGCGATAAACGGCTATTTGTATGTCTAAACTACAACAGATACTAATTAACATGCGGACCGGGAATCGAACCCTCCATCCCCACATGGTAGTCCCGAACGTTAACAAAACCCACCCACCAGGAAGAAAAAAAGTACCTCTGAAAGGAGGACGAATATATAGACCTGCAGTGAAATCACCTACCTGCCTATAAAGTTATATGAATTGGATAAAAGCACATGCGATTCTTTTTTATTGGTTCTACGCCTTTAGAGGCGGGGGAAAGGACAGTGGACGAGGAACGGGAAGGAATTCTGCCATGGAAAAATGATGAAATTATCCCCGGCATTCGTCTCGCGTTATTTGGGGAAACCATGGAAAACCCAAATCTGAATGCCTGGACGGGGATTCGAAAGCGCACCCTCCCAAATGCTAGGTCAGATCTTTACCGATCACGATGCGTGATAGGACTGGTGCAGGGGAACGGGTGGAATTCAGACATGGCCTTTTGAAGGAACCAACCCGATATTCAACTGAAGTACGGAGTAATGGCTAGTCTGGTCATTATGACCAGGGTTTTATTGCCTGCGCATTCCGCACCTATCCTAGCCTACGTGAACTTAGCCGGGTGTAGAGAACCTACAGTTTAAACTGGAAGCCAAACAACGGAAGTGTTCTGTTGTAACTACATTACAACGCAAGTTGTGTCAGATGTGAATGTCAGGTTAAGGGCTTTTGAAAATCGCAGCTGAGACCGGGATTAGAATCCTGGACTTTTCACTTTCCCGTCAAATTGCTTAAGCACCAAATGCAGTAATTTCGCAAAAAAAAGCATGGAATGCCGAAATTTCGATGTTCGGACAGGGATTCCAACCCACGTCCTCCCGAATGTGAAGCGACAACATTGCATCTCACCCACCATGCTCGTTATTGCCGTAGTCATTTCAGTGTCAGTCCTGTCCTTAGGTAATGCTGTCATGGAAAACTCAAATCTGGATGCCCGGACGGGGATTCGAGCCCACACCCTCCCACAGATGGCTTAAGCACCGAATGCAGTAATTTCACAAAAAGCATGGAAAGCCGAAATCTCGAAGGTCGGGACAGGGATTCAAACCCACGTCCTCCCGAATGTGAATCCACAACATTGCATCTCACGAATCATGCTCGTTATTGCTGCAATCATTTCACGTGTTCAGTCCTGTCCTTAGGTAAGGCTGTTACGACTGAGAAACTAAGTAGTTCGTTAAAGGATTCAGGCGATTTTGACTTGCTGTCGCAGTGTCACTTCGACCTTTTCGCCTGATGAAGACAACAGAGCCTATTGTCTAAACGTCGCTCATGGCAGAAACAACGAAGAATTTTTGTCATCTGTACGCCAAAAAGACTCAATTTGACTGTCAACGAAAAAAAAAAAAAAAAAAAAGCCAGTAGAATAAAATATGAAATAATCTGCTCTGTCAAAGACCCTGTGCCCGGGAGTATACAAAATTCTATGGTAATGTGGAAAGATGTACGTAGTGGAAACAATTCGGCAGGTCGAAATAATATCGAAATCAATATATTATAAAGTAGCGTACAATGTGCGTGCCGCTAAAACTAAAAACGAGTCCCGGT
>JARYHS010010347.1:0-35024 GCA_031002005.1 Vandiemenella viatica
TGGCTCATACCACTTCTGGAAGCTGAAAGTGAAGATTTCATTTTCAGGCAGGACGGTGCTCAACCCCATTTTTCTCTAGTTGTCCGTAATTTCCTAAACACCATGATTCTAAACAGATGGATTGGTCGTGCTGGGGATGCTGATCGTCAGCTCATGTCATGGCCTCCTCGTTTCCCTGACCTAACCCCCAGCGACTTCTTTGTTTGGGGTTTCGTAAAAGACAAATTGTTCGTGCCACCAGTACCAGTTGTTCTGCCAGACCTGCGGATTCACATCACCAATGCGTTTGCTTTCATTGACAGAGACATGCTGCATCGGGTATGGAGAAGAAGTCAATTATAGACTTGATGTGTGCAGAGTCACTAAAGATGCACGTATTGAGCATCTGTAGACACTCAAAAAAAACTTTCACAGTTTGTTTATATATCTGTGTAATCTTGTAAGTATATGTCAAATAATAAATCTGTAGTAATTTTCTGAAATCACTGCAATCATTTTCACTAGCCCTGTATTTAAGAATAACTATTTGCCAAAATGTCATGTTCACAATGTCAAGCTAATCAGTGTGTTTTAAAACTTGTATCAAGTGTAATACCCAATCGTTCAAGAAAGCAGTTTTATAAAGTGTGAGGGCAATGGACCCTCTAGTGAGAGAAAAAATGCCACTGATGGTTGTAAAGATTTATTTTTTTTTACTTAATGCATTACTTCTCGTTGACGTCCAGGTCATTAGATGCGGGATGGGACTGGAGACAAGGAACTGGAAGGAATTCGGCCATGGCCTTTTGAAGGAAGCATTCCGGCATTCGCCTGGAGTGATTTTGGGAAACCTTGGAAAACCAAGATCTGGATGCCCGGACGGGGATTCAAACCTGCGTCCTCCCGAATGCGAGGCCAGAACGTTAACCGTTCACCCACCACGCTCCGTCTCTTATAATCGTTGTTAAGTGCGAACATATGAGAAGGAACAAGGAATCTGATAACTTCGATACCTAGGTTTATCGGGGAAAAGAACACGGTGGAGAAAGGGGCTTCTGTTCTGAAATTTGATTCTGACTGATACTTCAGATGAAATCGGCGTCTGACGGCTCTACGCAGCTGGGGCCAATGTCAGCACGTTTGCGTAAGGGATAGCGGCACTAGCTTACAGGATCGACGAGGCAGCGATATCGACTTTACTCTGCGACGGTAATCTAGTACCGTATGCGTCAGACGTTGACAACATTCTTCTCAAAACCCCGAAATCTAGCCCTCCAAACTGAGTTAATTGTTGCAAAAATTAACGTCTCATTTAAATGAATGTCTCTTTGTTTCCTGAAAAACTTTCATTTTTTCTAGTGGATAAATTCAGTGATTGTAAACTGCCTCCATTCCATTCTTAATGAAATATTGTAAGCCTGAATTCATTCAACTAATCTGCACAATCCCGTAAGTAATGTCACGTGCATTAGGCGCATTATAAATTGTAGCTAAGGTAAAATGTTCTTTTAGCAGTAATGGCGCCCAGCACAGTATGGGCAAAATGTAACGACCAACTAGTTAGGCATCACACAAGAGTTGTTCCGAAGTGACAGATGAAATGATATACGGAAAACTATAGTCGCAAGGTCCAAAAACCAATGCTTGTTTAATGTATTAAAAGCTTTGTATATGGAGCCTGAGACAGAATCTTCGCATAGACAAAACTTTTTTTTTTTCGTGTAATTAATTCGGTTTGTAAAAACAGTCGTAAGTGAGGAAACAAGAAGCTTAAACAAATAATAAGTGATTGTAGCCTTCTGAATGTCGCATTCTGTGATATACTGTTCTTCAAAGTTTTTCGAGGCTGGCGAACAATTTTTAAAAGAACCATCTCCACTTTCTTCAGCTGTCAATTCGCACTCGTCGTTAAACGGTGCCAATGACGTCGTCCCATGCCCTATAACTGCAGTACACTATTGACTGTCTTTCTTATGGCGCTATAAAAATAATAAGTTCAGGCCAAACAAAACCTGGGTATAAAAGACCGTCCTTTAAAGCTGAGGCAGCCGATAATATTTCTCCCGCGTTTACGACGGGCGAACAAGTAGCGCCAAACTACGCCAGTGGCAGGCCTCATGGATCATAACGAAATATTGCTGCGAGCTATGGAAAGATACTTGAATATCCTTCCCTTACTTTATCAGAAGGAAATCAGCTTTGAACAGAGTTTGACAGAAGTAAATCCTTTAAAAATAGTGTGGGATTAGATAGGATAAGTCACGAGTTTGTTAAAATGCAGTCGATATGTGATGTTCTTTCTGGTCTCAATTTTTTTGCAATTTTATTAAGAATTTTCTTTCTTCGCCGACCTTTTCTTTTACCTCCTTTTACAATCCCCTCAAGGGCGGTTTTAAGCAGGCACTCATCCCTCAACATATGACCAATCCAGTTCCTTATTGTTTTTATATATATATATATATATATAAAGGAACTTTGCTCTCCTACTCATCCCAGCACCTCATCATTCCTTACTTTGTCTTTCCAACTTATTTTCACCATCCTCCTCCCTATCCACATTTTGAAAGGTTCCAACCTCTTTACATCTTCTTTGCATAGCGTCCATGTTTCCGCCCTATATAGTCCTACACTCCATACAAACAATTTAGCAAGTTTTTCCTCAGCTTTTTTATCCAGCCTTCCACATAATAAATTTTTCTTTCTATTGAACGCTTCCTTTTCCATTGCTATTCATGTTTTCACCTCCTTCTTGCAACTCATATCACCACTCACAAAACTCCCGAGACATTTGAAGGACTCCACTTGTTCATTAATTTCTCTTTGTAGCTTTATCATCATTTCTTTCTTACTCCTTCCCACCAAGATACATTTAGTTTTCTTCCTGTTTATTGTCATTCCGAATTCCTTACACAATTTGTCCAAAGCCTCTAACATTCTTCTGAGTATCTTGACACTTTCCGCCAGCAAAACCATGCCATCAGCAAACCTTATGCAGCTAATCCATTCACGCACACACGTTCTATACCTCTTAAACTCGTTTGAATAATTTCCTCCAAATATATGTTAACTAGTATGGGTGACAAATAACATCCCTGCCATACACCTCTTTCAATCTTTCCCTCTTCCCGCTCTCAATCTCACTCGTTGTTCGATTTATAATCTACTTATTAGCCTTCAATGCCAATCAATGCCTTTATTTTTTAGAATATATGTGATGTTAAAATTGTTCAAAACGTGGGAATCATCATTAACAGCATCAGTAGCAGTTAATTTAATCGTTCAGCGAACGCCTGTAAAGCTCATGATGCCACATCAAGATGGCTGTCATCCCCAAGATGTCTTTGAACTTTGTAGCTGATCTAATGTCAATTGCTCTATTCTTTTCTAATTAAATCCAGCATTGCCCTCTCCATGGTTCTTTGTGCTGTTCCAAGTTTTAGTTTTGTAAAACCATAGAATGTCCAATGATCACAGCCTTAAGTCAGAATGAACAGGTTGTACACTGTTTTTTTCAGCAATGTGGATACATTTGAGTGTAGAATGTTTCTCGTAAATTTCTAGTCTTACATCTCCTCTCACAGATTAATCACCAATATTTACTGAAGATACTTTCTTCACTTGCACATTCATTACTGAGACCTTTTTTAGACATTACTTTAGTTTTCAGTCAATAAGGGGATTGAAACTTGAAAATTAGTACCAATGACGTACGTAATATTTTAAGTGAGACATCTTACAATTACAACCACGATGGCATATATCTCCGAACACTGACTAAAGAACAGAGCTAAAAGCTGTATGTCTGCTCTACCTCGTGGGATTACCTGGTTAAGTTATGAGGAAAATTGCGCAGCTAGCTGATCAGTTGGGCCTCGGGGAAATATTATAACAACTGTTATGAAACTACATATGTTATGCATCATCTTGGTTCTCCAGGTGGGGCAGCGTCGATTTATTAGAACCTAACGTTTCTGCCATCGTGCTGCGGCCTTCTTCAGAGGATTGCTTTATCAGTTGTCGCTATTGCCTTATATAGTAGCAGGAAGCTAGCGTGTGCGTTAATCGTCGGCGGTGACGTCACCGCGCCCAGTGTAGGCGGTAGGATGAGGTCGTTCGTCTTGGGTTTTGCTGAGCAGGTATGACCAAATATGGCCAAGTTGCAAACCGCTGTCGGCACTCATGTTGTTCGGCCGTTTTTGTATTTCTAACGCTTCTCTTACACGCCTAGGCCACCATCTGCTCTCAATGGCTGTAATGCTGGTCTTATAAAATAAAATTGAATGGCCACTATCGGCTGAATGTAGAACTACAGCGGACTTGCTTGCGTCGTTATTTTTAAAATGCCTGATGTGCTCATTGAGCCTCCCCTTAACGGTGCGTCCTGATTCCCCAATGTATACCTTGCCGCAACTACAAGGAATTTCACGAACCCCTGGTGTTTGCAAATGTTCTCTCTTGTCTTTCACGCTGGTAAGGATGCTGAACAATTTCCTAGGGGCCTTGTATACGGGACAGATGTTCTTCTTCTTAAGCAGCCGACCAATCTTATCCGTCACTCCTTATATGTATGGCAGGACGGCCACAGCCTTGTCAGGTGGTTTGTTGCTCTCCGCCGATGATGCTGCAGTGCGAGACAAAGTGGAGCGGTCAAGGCATGCCAAGGCTTTACTACAAGCAGCTACGCTATAGCCATTGGCTAGAAATGTCTCCTTTAAATATCTCTTTTCAGCGGCCATACTCGCTTCGTCACACACCACTTTTGACCGCTGGATATGGCGAGAGTCAGCGCGCAGGTACCGATTAGTATGCGTTGGTTTTTTGGTAAACTCGGTGACCCAAGGAATCGTCACCATTTCTCGTAACTAATACATCCAGGAACGGGAGCTGGTTGTCGGTTTCAATCTCCATAGTAAACTTAATCTCATCATGGGCTCTGTTTAAATGATCTAAGAAAACAGGGGGCCAGATGAAAAATGTGTCATCCACAAATCTCAACGATAGCGATGGTTTCAAGGAGACGTTATGGATAACTTCAGCTTTGAAAGCTTCCATAAATAAGTCGGCGACTACTAGGGACAGTGGGCTTTCCTTGGCGACTCCCTCCTTCTGTTGGTAGAAGTGGTTCATGTACTGAATATGCGTTACTTTATACAAGTGATACATTGGATTGGTGGTATCTTAGAAGGAACATGAAAATTACTTGGGTAGCTAACTTAAGAAATGAACATGTAAAATGGTGGTTCAGGATGGTGTTTTTGGAAAGTCATACAGAAATAAGAGGCAGCATTTTGGAATTCTAAGACAGATGGTAACTTATGATTTGTATAAAAATAGAGCTGTACATCAGGACAGAATTTATAATATTTAAAGAAGACAAACGAAGCTGTTGGTTGCAATAGATATGTTAAGATGATTGGATCAAACCAGCGAAGAGATTAGCGAAATAGAATATGTATTTTATTCGCATATTTCAGCTGTAATAAGTTAAAAACCTCTCATTTTGGGAGGATGACAGACATAAGTAAATTTGTCATTGTGTTCTGACAACAGCTCGGCTTAGAAAATTTTCAAAACAAGTTGCAGAACCTTTATGATATTTTGTATTTTGCCTTAAAGGTTAATACACGATTAACACAGATGGATTAACAACATTTTAAATGCAATACTTTCGCGGAAAAACCAATAGCATTTTTGCGCATAACATATAAAAGAACGTTTCCAATGATTAATTGTTATGTTTTTTATATCGTTCTTCGCAACTAGTTGGATTACGAATTAATTATTTTTAGAGCCGAAAACGTTGCTCTTTGAAATCTGATTGTATACGTTTAAACGGAAAAAAATGTTCAAGCGTAATGAATCCGTGGCATTCAATAACCTCGTAATTCCCAGAACGCAAATTAGTCAATGACAAAGAACGTTGTTAAATCCCGCGACTCAACAGTAGATTCTTATACAGAATCGAGTTTCGAAAAATTTTTATATTCGATTTATTTCTACTGTTTTTGAGTGCTGCATCCAGTAGCCAGCTAGAGTAGTTGAGATGATACTGCACAATTATTAGTCGTACAATTCTGCGAATTTATCCTAGCCTTTTACTTGATGAGGAATTTTTATTCTTTAAGCAGAAACGTGACTCCATTGCTGTTTCTGGTAATTGTCTTAAGATATAATCAGCTTTTTTTACTGCCTTACGGCTTGTGGACATCGAAATCGTTATTTGAGGCAAGAAAGGGGAAGGAACACGACCATGTGCTTTAGGAGAAACATCACAACATTCACCTGGAACGGGTGCGAGCAGTAGCGGAAAACTGAAATCAAGATGGCCGTACCGGGAATCGAAGCAGCGACTTCCTGAAAGCCAGACTCAAATTTGAACCACTTGACCAACCGGACAAGGTGACGTACAGCCTCAAACTGTTCTTTTTGCCGGCGATAGTATTTGAATACGTGACGATGCCATTAAAAAAAGTGCGGTATTTCGTGCTCATAATCAATTATTTCTATCGTGTTTGTGGTCGCTAAAGCGAAGTAACTGTTCTATCATCGGTGGTGGATTAAATTTTCACCATCCTTTCCCTAGTCAGCAGGGTTAATACAGTTGGCAGAGTTCAAATATCGCCAAACCATGTTCCATAGCACCGTGTCTTTCAGAAGAGTCGGGATCAGCTACGAGGACCGGGTTTGGTTATTTTCGTAACACAAACAAAACGAACACTACGCATTTATCAGTCGTGTGTTCTTATATTTAGATATAAATATTACCGAGCGTGGTGGGTGAGCGGTTAACCCTCTGGCCTCGCATTCAGAAGGACACTGGTTCGAATCCCCGTCCGGGCATCCAGATTTGGGTTTCCTATGGTTTCCCCAAGTAACCCCAGACGAATTCCGGGATCCTTCCTTCCTTCCAAAGGCCTTGGCCGTATTCCTTCCTGCTCCTTGCCCCCAGTTCTTTCCTGCCTATAATGATCTCGACATCGACGAGGCGTAAAGCCACAGATAACAGCAACAATATTAACCAAGTTGACGAGAAAACGGCTAAAATCCCTCATATCGAAACATGAATTTTAATTATGTTTAGAAAATTATTAATTTAAATTTTTCTTTGTTCTTCTGCTTTTAAAGATTAGGCTGTTTTGTTTTCCCTACGCCGGCCAGCAAGTGAAAGCAGTTTCTGCCGAGTGGTCTCTTTGCTCTTGGTCTTTGTGAAAAAATTTGTTTGGGACGTCTGTTATGTTACATTCTTTTCTATCAGTCGGAGCCGTTAACTTGTCATTAAACGAAACATACGAAAATTATTGCCGATGTTTTTCTTTTCGTATTTTAACACCCAGCATATATGATTATTAATGGTTGGTTTTTTCTGTGCTACCACCAAATTTGCTGCTCTTTACAACATAGTAGCCACTGCTATGGGTAAGGTATTTGATACAGTACTGCAGATCAGATTCAACTGTGAAATTTTGTACACCCTGTTCACCCTCAACTGGCGTCTCAATGTCACGTTCCCCCACCCGTTGCCATATCCTCCGAGAAGACCACTGTGTCTATACAAGGGTCCGGCAAATTTGTCAGTTGGCCCTTCGCTTGTTGCGGTAACGGCAGTGCAGCTCGAATAGAGCAGAATGACCTTGAGTGACGCTGTTAACTAAAGCGCTATAGTTAATCCGTCTATCATCCATAAGTGACTTTACAAGGGGTGATAAAATGAAAAGGTACGAAATGACGTAAAAACGTAACAGTTAAATATTTGCATATTCCGCCATGGGAGAACGTAGCGAGACATCTCGGGATGCGATTGGAGCCTCTGATTGGGATCGGAGCATGCGCGGGCGCCCGCATGCGCAGTAGAGAGCAGAGGCTCTTATCAAAAGCGGCGTCCAAATGATGCGGCAGTCCGTATGAGGACAGGATTCCTCGAGCACAGAAAAACCATTAAATCCGATGTGTACTGTGAGACACTCCGACGCCTACGCAGGTCCATCAAGAACAAAAGACCGGGGATGCTCACGGAGGATGTGATTCTGCTCCATGATAACGCGCGTCCACACGTCTCCAGAGTCACACACATGGAACTGACCAAGTTCAAGTGGGAGACGTTGGACCATCCGCCCTACAGTCTGGACATGTCGCCCTGCGATTTCCATGTGTTTGGTCCACTGAAGAAACACCTGAAAAGGAAGCGCTTCAATTCGGACAACGTACTCAAGGACGCTATGAAGAACTGGGTCTCGTCACGGCCACATGAATTCTGGGATCAAGGAATCCTGCGGCTCGTTCGTTGTGCTCAGGCCTACGGTGTTTATTTTGAATAAAGTCTACATTTGTACCCACAGTGTGTTTTCGTACCTTTTCATTTGATCACCCCTTGTACATCTGAAATACTTGATACGAGAGATACCCCAAAACTATTGAGACCAAATGAACAAATTCACCTAAATTACTTCTGGAAAACTTTCATCAATAGAGGAGAAACAGGTAGACTTGGGCCCGTTTCACACGGGACACTCGGTGTCCGACCACTGAACCTGTAGACTCCGCCGGAACATAGAACAGAATGATCGCGTTCACACGGAGCGGCTGTGTCTGGTTGGTGGCTTTTCGTTCTAGCCGCTCGGACACTGCCTAGTGTCTCGGCCACCTACCAACTATCAGTCCTGTTAGAGCGTTCACACGAGACACCAGTGGCTCTTCAGTTAACATTGAAATAATGGAATGCTTTGATACTGTACAGTTCATAGAGCTGATTCGAAAAAGATGGTCTCTATGGAAGTTTAAACATTTGAGTAAACAAATAAAACAGAAAAACAAAAGTGCTGGGATGACATATTTTGTTTAATGGTGCCCAATTTCACGGAACTGCCAGATGAAGAAAAGAAAAACAAAAGTAATGTTTTACATTAAGTTTTAAAATTTATTATTTATTGTAAATATAAAGTTTAACAAAACATTTTCGTAACTAACTACAATCAACTATATTGACTCCATAAAAAATATTCCATTCTATTGTATTTCTATGGAATATTGTCTTCCCCTATAAAAATAATCTGCAAATGAATGTCTGATTTCCTTTGATTCTTTTGCTTTTACGCATTGTTGACGTCATCAAAATCAATGAATCCTTCACGTGAGAGAGTATCATTTAACATTAAATTCAAACTTAATCTTTTACACGCAGTTCCTGAAAGGTTGACTGTGACACCCGGAAATAATTGATTTTTTTTAACTACTTTACGTCTCTCAATAGCGAGGTCTTTAGAGACGGGTTATGAAGGGGGGCAAGGAATGGGAAGTAATTCGGCCATGGCCTTTTTAAGGAAGCATCCCGGCATTTGCCTGGCGTGATTTGGGAAACCATGGAAAACCCAAATCTGGATGCCCGGACGGGGATTCGAACCGCCGTCCTCCCGAATGTGAGGCCAGAACGCTATCCGTTACACCACCACGCTCGGTGAAATATTTGAAGAACTTCCTACCATCCTCCACATATACGTTCAACAACGTATAAAATGCTCCACTTTCTAATCTCTAGCGCGTATTGGATGAACGCACAACGTTTGTTTTCCTTCTCTTATTGTTGATATTATTTACAATGCGTATTACCGCGGCCAGTTCCTCAAGTTCCAACATTCTGAATAAAACTAGTACCAATATCAATAACAACAATCAGATTCTTTGTCGGTGAGGGAAACGGACGTAAGGAACACCGCGTCTAATTCCGGTGGCCGGTGTATAAAAAGTTAGTGTCTGTAAACCTAGTGTCCCAGTTCTGAAATGGCTCTTAATTCTTAAAAGAACCGTGTATTTTATAACGCATGAACGTTATTTATTTTGTTAGTAGATGTGCTGAATGTCTGTCAGGGTGGCTTGGCTCACTGTAGCGACATGTTAGTCGATACGGCCTACCGTTTCTAGGGTCATACATTTTAAATCGAGAAGCAATTGGACCCGCTGTAACTAGCACTTTCTCTCTCAATTTGTCACCCTACACTCTGAAAAAAAATCTGAATCAATTTACTGCAGTAGTAATTCTGGCCCTGGACCGTATGTATTCAAGACAGATGACATTTGGAATCTTTAGAAATGCGATGCTTCCGAAAGATTTTGATATTAGCTGGTTGCATGAAGTCACATATGAGGAAATTCTGCGTAGAGATGAAACAACATTCTGAAATACGGATAAGCTAATAGGACATAAATTAATACACGAAACTCTATTTAAAATCGAGATTGAAGGACAAGTTGAGGGTGAAGAGTGAAGAGAAAGACAACTAAATATTCGTAGATCAATTAACTCAAGATGCCAGGTGCTACGTACTGAAAAGGGTGATAACAATTAATGTATAATGATGTTCACAACTTGCAAGAGAAAAAACATGTTAATTAAGCAATAATTATTTAACTTTCAGAAGTCTAGAAATTACCAGATTGCTGCACGATCTCTATCAAACAAGCACTTCACCTTCGGAGATCCGAGCGTCGTGGATGAGTGGTTAACGCTCTGATATTGCATTCGGGAGGACGCCGTTTCGAATCCCCGTCCGTGTATCCAGATTTGGGTTTTCTATGGTTTCTCAAAATCACTCCAGGTGAATGACAGGATGCTTCCTTCAAAAGGCCATGGCCGAATTCCTACCTATCTTTGCCTCCAGTACCATTCCGCCTTTATTGACCTCGACAATGACGAAGCGCAAAACCGTAAGTAAAAAAACAACAACAAAAAAACTTCAGAAAGTTGTGCCTACGTGAGAAAAGAATTTTCCTAAACAGGGAGAATTATGTCATAACTGAAACTTTCATGTGCCAATTTAAGGAAGGTCTGGAAAAAATACCTCACTAGCGGCCTGAGGGGACGCCATGTTTCAGAGAACCAGATTGCTGCACGACTCTCTATCAAACAAGCACTTCACCTTCGGAGATCCGAGCGTCGTGGATGAGTGGTTAACGCTCTGATATTGCATTCGGGAGGACGCCGTTTCGAATCCCCGTCCGTGTATCCAGATTTGGGTTTTCTATGGTTTCTCAAAATCACTCCAGGTGAATGACAGGATGCTTCCTTCAAAAGGCCATGGCCGAATTCCTACCTATCTTTGCCTCCAGTACCATTCCGCCTTTATTGACCTCGACAATGACGAAGCGCAAAACCGTAAGTAAAAAACAACAACAAAAAAACTTCAGAAAGTTGTGCCTACGTGAGAAAAGAATTTTCCTAAACAGGGAGAATTATGTCATAACTGAAACTTTCATGTGCCAATTTAAGGAAGGTCTGGAAAAAATACCTCACTAGCGGCCTGAGGGGACGCCATGTTTCAGAGAACCGTGTTTAGTGTCTTAAGCTTTAATTGTCTTGTAAAAATTGCAATGCTTTAGATCCAATCCAAGTGGCTGATCGATTCATCTATCGACCTGCATTCGAGAGGATACAGATTCAATCTCTGATCCCAAAATTTCGGTTTTGATTCTTTCTCCATGTCCTCTCTTTCGGCATTAATGACCGCGACGTTGACGATCGATAAAAC
This sequence comes from Vandiemenella viatica, assembly GCA_031002005.1. Lineage (NCBI taxonomy): Eukaryota > Metazoa > Arthropoda > Insecta > Orthoptera > Morabidae > Vandiemenella > Vandiemenella viatica. Next base: position 11,499 of record JARYHS010010347.1, read on the forward strand.
CACAAGAAAAGGTAAATAACATAATGGAAATTTGAAACCATTACAGAATTCTGTCACACAGTAATCCTCCTGTTTACCGTGATCTGTGAGCGTGGTCTGAGTTCTCTTAGTTGCTGCCGAATAGTTGATTTAAAGCTCAAAGCTAAACATACTGATTTACTATTATTATTCTTTTAGGAATTATTATTCTAAGTTCACCTTTTCACACTTTATATTCATAACTAATTTTATAATTTAATAGTTAAGGTTTTATTATTTTTTCCTTTTTTGTACTGATTTGGATACAGTTGTGAACATAGTGATAGGTATCTCATTTTAAAATGAAATAATGAGTTAAAGAATATTCACATTCAAATTTGATTATTTTCTTTTAAGACATCAGACTACTATACTATACTATGTTAAGTGCAAACATAAAAAAATGCTGTAGTGATTTTACCGTTCAAACAACTACTACTCACAATACTTTGAAAAACTTAATACAACACTGAATACTAAAACTCGTCTCTGCCGATCGCTTTTATAGGTTTCATAGAAAATTCCAGAGTAATTCAAAGATATATTCAGTAAATCATTAGAAGAGCGAAAAGTACCTTCAGACTGGAAAATCGCGCAAGTAACTCCGATTTTCAAAAAAGGTGATCGAAGTTATCCTGGAAACTATCGTCCCATATCTATAACATCTGTTTGTAGTAGAGTTATGGGGCATATTACATACTCGAACATTATGAATTTTCTACATGATAATAATTTGCTTACAACAAATCAACACGGATTTCGGAAGAAAAGATCATGTGAAACACAACTGGCCCTATTTACACACGACGTAATGAAAGTTATCGATACAGGTTCACAAGTAGATGAAATTTTTTTAGATTTCCAGAAAGCCTTTGACTCTGTGCCACACAACCGCCTTTTAGTAAAGCTTCGAGCGTACGGTATATCGGATCAGCTTTGTGAATGGATAAAGGATTTTCTAACTGGTCGGTCGCAGTATGTCGTCGTTGAAGGATAAAGTTCTTCTAATCTAGATGTTACATCGGGTGTACCTCAAGGAAGTGTAATAGGACCACTCCTTTTCTTAATTTTTATAAACGATCTCGGAGACAAGGTGAAGAGCCTTTTTAGATTGTTTGCTGATGATGCGGTTATTTATATGGAAGTAAGAAATTTGGCAGATTGCTTGGAAATTCAGTGCGATCTGGATGTTATTTTGGCTTGGTGCGCTGAGTGGCAACTTACTCTAAATTGTAAAAAGTGCAAGACAACTAACTAACTAACTAACATAACTAACAAAAAGAATCCAATTGTTCAGAAATACGAGTTAAGCAATACAGTTATTGATATGGTCGATTCAATGAAATATTTGGGAGTAACAGTACGAAGGAACATGAAATGGGACATACACATTAATTCGTTAGTAGGTAGAGCAAATTCTAGGTTGCGATTTACAGGTCGAATCTCGAAATATTGTAATGAACAAACAAAGGAGATAGCGTACAAATCTCTTGTGCGTCCACATTTGGATTATTGTTGTGCCATTTGGGACCCGTTTCGTAAGGGGTTGATCAAAAGTATAGAGAAAGTACAGAGAAGAGCCGCTCTATTCGTGACCGCTTACTACAGTCCTGATTAGTAACGTAGGTTGGGAGTTTCTGGTAGATAGACGACACACGTTTCGTTTAAACTTATTGGTAAACATGCGTACTACCACTTTCACTCACGAGTGTAGTGAAGTACTTCGTCCACAAACCTATTTGAGTCGGAAGGACAGGAAAGATAAAATCAGAGAAATAAGGTGCCGGACTGATTCTTATATGAATTCTTTTTTCCCTCGTACCATTAGGGATTGGAATGCACAGCAAAGAGAATAGCTTTGGTGCTGAGCACCCTCTGCCACCCACAATTTTGTGAATTGCAGAGTATATATAGGTAGATGAAAAGATTTCCGACTGACGTTTCTGGAAGTCTAACAATATTTAAACAATTAAAATCATATTAAAACAATCAGAATTAATTAAAAATCATTCACAATAATTATGAAATACACAGAAACAAAATTTAAAGATATTTTCACACAAAATTATCCACATAAATCAATACAAACTGTCGAAAATTTTCCTCTAAACATCGTATCACTTCAATACATAGAATCACAAACTTTTATCAATATTTCATGCATAATGCTGTTCATGAACATATTAAATAGTATTTAGATCTTTACATAAAACAATGTCAATTTACATAAATTCACAATTAATTGCGAGAAAAATATACAAAACCATGTTTACTCAACTTCAAGCTTGCTACAAATTATTCTTAAAATACAATTTCATTAAAAATGTGGGTCTGAGGGCCTTTATAATAGGCAGTCAATATCTCGTATTAAAATACGATAGTGCTTACCCTGAGAAGAAATTCGGGATTAATATGATTTTATAAAAGCAAAAAAACCTAATAGCTCAGTAAGAGTGGACCTCAATCGGATATTTGGTTGGACCTTCCAAAAGGAGGCATACTATACATGGTATCAGATGTAGCACGGGCAGTTCCTTTCCCCCTTACCTAACCTAACTCGGAAATCCTACCGCGTAAAGGTAATCTACAGTTTACCGTGGAAGCGTTATGGCGCATCTCACATTACACAGCAAGCTGTGCCAGAGCTGAAGGCCGGGTTAAGGGCCTGTTAAAATTCCCTCCGAGACACGGATTTGAGCAGGGGATCTTTCCATCTCCAGTATGACGCCTTAACCACTGCGCCACCAAACCGCTCAATAGGTCAGTTTTATTATTAAACTAGCTTAACCGGCAATGCTTCACTATTGCTGGACTTGAGTAGGCACATAGATTAAATGAAAAAATATTTACATATAACTTTTAAACTGCTGCTTCATTCATTTTCAGTTGGAAAGGGTGAGAGGGGATGCGGTTTGGAAAACATATGCAGGCAGTATTTTTCTGTTTGTTTCAAAGTATAAGTGTGCAAATTCCCATTGAAATCTGATGAAATATGTGGTTTTGTCTAAATTATGGGGAGGAGGGGTGGGTTTTTTAATATTTTTTTTGACGGGAACCTTCTCTGTCATCCCGTCGACAACTCACCAAAGCTTCACCGTAATCGGACGAACGGTTTGCGGGTTTGTTTAAATTATGGGTGTTATGGGAAAGAGAGGGTAATTAAGGTGGTGGAAAGAGAGGAGAGGGATTGGTTATTATTGTGAAATTAATGAGTACAGTATTTCTCTCTCTTTTTTAAAGTATAAGTGTACAAATTCTTATCTAAATCGGATAAAAAATGTGGTTTTGCCTAAATTATGGGGTGTTATGGGGAATGGGGGTGGAACCTTCGCAGACGCACACTCGAAAACTCTCCAAAGTTTCATTGCAATCTAATAAATTGTATAGGAATGCATAGAAGACGAACAAACCCACAAACCCACAAACATTGATTTTTATATATAAGATTAGTAAGATCCTTCATCTTATATATATATGAGGTGCCACTTAAATTTTACATCGCACTGCTGAAATCTGTGAAAAACACTAAGGTCCTGATTATTTTCTCACGAATAGGTCAGTGAGATAACACCAGTTGAATGTTACTTGGTGAGTTGTTGTAATAGATAGGCAGATTATTTTTTCAATTTCAGAATATTATAGTGCGCGACTTGTGATGAAGCTTTCATTAAAATTTGGCTTTAGATTGGTCTTTGGTTTGTTTTTGTGTTGACTTTTGTCTTATCTGATAGTGGATATTCGATTTTCTCTTTGCATTGCTTAGGTTCACTTACACGTACATTTAGGAAACTTTCTTCTTCCATTATTACGACCAATGAATGGACAAAGGGGCTTATTTATCACATGTGTCTTACTTCTATTCCCAAAATCTGTTCATCCTCTCGGTGATCTCTTTCCTACGTTCTTCCGTCCAGGTTTTCCTTCTTATAACATACTGTTTGTTGGTAAATTGGTGGCTACTGAACATGTTACTGACCATGTTACCAAATCTGCATCTGTTGTATAATGCGAGCTGTGATTCAGATATCCTGGTGATTTAAAAAAAAAATTATTTCAGTTTGCCAATTGTTTTTCATTTTAATTGAAATTGCCTGGTTAGTCTTCTTTTATTCATTCCGATAATATTACAGAAGCATTTAATTCGTCTTTCCCGGGAAGTGCTTGAAATTATTTTCCGATTGCTTTTATAATTCATGTATTATCCTTTTCATTCAAATTCCTCTTGTACAAACTGAGCAAAGTTTTTCCTTTTTTGCTTTTCAATATCTATAGTCAGTTATCTGAAACACAATAACTTTATTTAACTTTAATTATTCGCGTTTGAAATTTTTGAAATATAGTAAGTTAAAAAAAAAAACTAGATCAGTCTTTTCATTGATATTGAGAAATAATCGAGGTACGAAAACAATTGTGAACAATTTTTTGTCAACAGATTTACGTTTCATCGATCTCGAAGTCATTATATGCGGGAAAGGACTGAGGATAAGAAACGAGAAAGAATTCGGACATGCCATTTGGAAGGAACCATCTTGGTATTCGCATGGAATGATTTTGGGAAACCATGAAAAACCCAAATCTGGATGCCCGGACCGGGATTCGAACCGCCGTCCTCCCTATTGCGAGGCCAAAGCGTTACTGCTCATCCACTTAGTTCGGTGCAATTGAGTAGGACAAAATTTCTCACATTATGTTTTTATCATCCCATTGTATCCCTCATGGTTTTGTTATTGTTCGTTATTAAAAACAGAATAGAAAAAAAATCACCTACTCAACCAAAACCATGTAGGCAACATTGCGAGGAAGAAAATTTCCATTTAGAAACAAGATGAGTAAAGATTCTTTTACAATCACTCCAATTGAGCTGTAACAATGAAAAAAATCCTGAGTAAACAATGTATTTTCAAAGCAGTAGTTTTCTTACAAAGATTCATAAGCAGAGATGAAATTGTGTTGGAATCGACAATTTTTATCAGTTTTCCTCAAACACAAAGCGCCACCTACCATTACTGATTCCTCAATACAGAGGCTGCAGCTGATAAAGGCAAATGAAACTCCGTTACTTTGAAGCACTGCACACAGCTCGTGAAACATTAAATACTCCTCTGAAAAGAATTTTTATTCCGAAACAGCAGTAAATATTCATACACACGTAGGTGAAAAACATAGGTTACAAGTGTCAGAATTTTTTTTTTTCGAAACGCTCTAAATCCGTAGAGAGAAAGTCTAATGAGAATACATACGGCGAGTCTCGCTTTTTCACATTTGAAGCGCAGAGTTATAAACAGCACGAGAGCAGATATTTTCTTAGCAGAAACTTTTTAATCCTACTGGATTGACTGTATGATGTTTTCCTGATAGATGCAGTCTCAGATTTAGAGTTGGAGCCTGCACAGTAAAGGTTGTTTGTGTGGCATCCGGGTGTAATTAATTCACAAAGTTCTGGGGACATTATACGTCCAGGTGAAGATTTCCCCACGCAGAAAATGGATTTTTAGGTGTATATGGAGGGCGAGATCTAAATGCCATGTAGGCTCGCAACTCATAGTACTGAGGTCGTACCACATGTAAAACGACATCTGAGTTTTATTTAAAACTCGTTCTAGCAGCGAGGAACATTAATTTCGGATGTACTACCTTGAAAGAATGGATTACTACTCATAATCAGAGTCTTTCTTTCGTTATGGATTTAGTAAACATTTTTGGTATAGAAGAATATTGTGTATGGAATGATTAAAGCTCGTAGAAAATGCAGTGACAAATCTTGTGAGATAACAGTCTCTAACGGCTTCTTTTCAAGTATATCGAAAAATTAATGAACTAAGGCTGCTGATTTCAACTGTTATCATACCTTTCCAGTTCTATTTTACATGCTGACCGAAATTAACATTCACTGAATTAAAGATTTATTTTTCCTGTTTGATTTTGAAAATAGGAGTACAATCTGTGATTTGCCTACCACCCCTCCACCCTGAAGCCACCCCGCGCATTAGGCCCGTTATTGTATATAGAATCATCATCATTATCATTGGGGACCATCTCCAGTTTCCCGGATGTGGTTTATGAGTCTTGATTGTTGTAGATGATAGTCTTCCACTGTCTCCTATCCAGAAAGGTTTCTCTGTCCATGATATAATTCCAGTTCCAGCCTCTTCTCTCTATGTCCTCCTTCAACTGGTCTGTCCAGCTTCTTCTTCGTCTTCCCACTGGTCTTTTGCCCACTATCCTTTTTTCCAAAAACATTTTTGGTAGTCTTGTACTAGTCATTCTCTTGACATGCCCAAACCAGTTAAGTCTTGATGACCTAAGTCTCTTTTCCATGGATTCTCTTAGCTCTAAGTTTGATCTAATCTCATCATTCTTTATGTGGTCAAGTATAGTTTTATGGAGGACCGTTCTAAGAAACTTCATTTCACATGCTTGGATCCTGCTAAGGTCCCTTAATGTTACTGTGTATGTTTCCAAAGCATATGTGAGAATGGGGATGAGATATGATTTATATAAGACAATTTTTGTTCTTCTGGGAACCTTCATGTCCCATAATAAGCCCCGTATGGTACTGTAGAAGTTGGATCATTTGGTTACTCTAATCATTATTTCTAAATCACTTCTACCATTACTAGCAATTATATAGAATTATATGGAATATTAGAAGTTTTTATGTTGTTTAAGGGCTTATAATCCCATTTGCCGATTATACCATTAGCGTCATTGGCTTAAGACGTACTTTCGATCAGTTCCTCAAGAATTAATTTTCTCAATCGTTTACTGCATTTTACTTCCCATTTACACCGCCTACAGTACCGGTACACGTAACTGCAAACCTAAAAGCTCTGTACGACGTTAAATGTTTTGGTACTACATATTACCCTAACGTCAGGTTATCATTGTCAAAGGTGAAAGAAAATTCGTACACTGATAGTGATGAAGACTTAATTTTACTCTTGGGGGGTAAAGAGCAGGGGCGTAGCTACTATGGGGCTAGGCGGTGCAGTGGACCGGGGCCCCTACGCTGAGGGGACCCCCAAGCATACCTTTGGGGGCCCCAAAGCGCACCTCTGAGGGCCCCCAAGTGCATTTCAGAGGCCCACGAGCTTTCATGGCAAACTGGGACCTTTTTTTAGCTCTACAGTCTTCTAAGGGGGCCGCTGAAACACAGGAAGCCCCTCACTAAGGGCCCTCTCACTGCTCAGGGGGTCCCTAAGCACAACTCAAGGGCCCCATCCTCAGCTCAGGGGGCCCTTACCAGCAACACAAAGCAAAAAAAAAGTTCTCCCATTTGGCCTGAGAGCCCAAAATAAATTTATTGCACCGGGCTCTTGTTGACCTAGCTACGCCACTGGTAAAGAGATTTGTTAATTTGAAAATTAAACTGTTGGTCTTATATTGGTTGTCCTCTGAAGAAAGCCACAGAATGATGGCTGTGACGGCAGGTTTCGATAAACTGACGCTGTTCCACCCGGACAATCAACATAACATCGACTGGGACCGCGGAAGTCTGCGCATCCACTCGCAAATTAAACCATTAGTTAAAACTAAATACACATTTTCCATTAAATTTAAATTCATATTTTCATAGACAAATACTTCTCATGATTTTATATTGCCATTCCTTACGTTCTTGAAACTCATAGTTACATTCTAAAGCTAAAGAAAACATTATGTACTAGAACTTTTAAGGTATAAATGCTCGCGCTGGTCAGTCCGAACCCCAACATGCTAAAACAGCAGCAATCACTGCATACCATTGTCCTCTGTTAGAGCCGGGGCAAGGAGTGGAGAAGATTTCGGCCGTGGCCTTTTGAAGGTACCATCCCGGCATTCTCATGGCAAGACTTTGGGAAAACATGTAAACCGAATTCTGGATGGCCACAAGGATATTTGAAGGCACTTCCACCGAATCAAATTCCGTTGCTTTACCTTTTTTTTAAAGGTTTAACGCCTCGTCGACGTCGAGGTCATTAGTGGCGGGATACGACTTGGGACAAGGAACGGGAAGAAACTCAGCCATGGCCTTTTGAAGGAACGATCCCGCCATTTGCCTGGAGTGGTGTTGGGAAACCATGGAAAATCCAAATCTGGATACCCGGTCGGGTATTCGAACCGGTGTCCTCCCAAATGTGGGGCCGGTGCGTTAACCACTCACACACCCCGCTCGGTGTTGATTTACTGCTCTCCTAACAAGATCTGCGTATTCTTTGCCATGAGTAAGTAAACTACACTTGCCAAGCCCTCAGAAGACATGGTCCGATGTCAATGTAACTTCGTACGCACCATCGACGGGCATGTAAATGATTTTTTCTGGGTTTAGCCATCATGTAAATGATTACAGCTGCAATTCTCTGTGATAGATAGAACGGCCACCATACGCGCATTCTTGTTCGTCTTTCAAATATATGAGCGGCGTAAATAGCGCCGGATGTTGAGTGACCACTGTGATGCCGCGTAATAGTATGATACAGAGTTACCATCGTCTGAAGGGATCTCATTGCGGATCCCAAGTTGATCAAATCATGAAACATCCAGATTTGTGCAGGATTTGGATGTGATAGTGGGCCGATATTGAACTGTATGGAAACGTAAGGAAAGGCATAATTTTTGTCAAGGTTCTGGTTGACCACGTCTGACCAACGCAATACAGGATCGCTGTATTGTGCACTAAGCACGTTCGCGCGTGCCATCAGAGAACAAGTAATGGACTCCGTGTAACATTCTGTGTGATACCGCACCAGTGGTCGGAGACTACCAACAGCCGGACTATGGAATTACCATCCCATGCGATGGTTGTCGTTAACAGTACCACACAAACAGCTGCGTTTAGAGTAGTGCGTTGACCGGGAAGCATGGACTGTTAATGAATAGCGTCCAACTGTGTTCAGAGATGAATCACGGTTCTGTACAACTGAGGGTAACCATCGTTGATGAATAGGCGGTAACCTGGAGAAAGAACCCATTCTCCGAATTTTTTGTAAAGGCACAATGGCGTCATTGTGTAGGGGGCCTTCGGGTATACCATGACTGGTAGTGATTGAGGGAATTCTGAAGGCACAACGATACGTCACAGACATTCTGCGTCCTCATGTGCTACCTCTCATGCGACAGTAGAGTGCTGCCATTTATCAACCGGACGACGTGCGTACACACGCGGAACGTATCTCTGTCAAGTGTCTACGTGATGTCGAGGTACTCCCGTGGCCAGCAAGATCACCAGATGTGTCCCCAATAGAACATGTGTGAGACCAGCTTGAACGTCATCTTCTTCCCAATGCCAGTATCTAGGATATTAAGGATCATTTACAACAGTTGTGGGCAAGCTGTCCTCAGGATAGGATACCCTTTCCAAAAGAATCAGTGTCTGGACCAGTGTCGAATGGGATGCAACGTCACTATGATAAATGAGCTGATACTGCCAAGTTATTTGAAAATTTGAATTGATTTTGTAATCACTGAAATAACATCACATATCTCTTCAACCCTTGAAGTTTCATTTTGTTTGCTACTCCACTTCTGAGTGCTTCGCCTTACTATTATTTAATTATTATTATTAGTTTTTTTATTAGTTTTTTTTTTTTTGTCTGCCGTAATCTATATTTAAATCTAAATCGATTATTGGTTACAAATACCCGCATTCCGAACCCAGTGTCCAATACTCTTAAATTTTACTAAAATTTTATTTACTGGCAGTAAATTAAACAAGATAACCAAAAGAACATAACAGTACTTTTTTTCAATTTTTCTAGCAAAAAAATGTAATGGTGTTATTTAGTTTTCTTATTTATTATTGATCTTATCATAGAATAATCATTTTACGATTTATTTTAACATGTATATCAAGGTGTCGACGGTAAATAAATTTCCAAAATGATCATACTTGTTCTGACAATACAGAAACCACAGAAGCGCTTTCAGTCTGCGTCAAATTGGCGCTCGGCTGCCCGACCTTCGCGGTCCTCTGATTACGCGCTGTTACCGGTAACCGCGAGAGCGGTGATCACAGCTGAAGGCTGCCTGAGCCTCCACTCAGGATTAGGCGCCAATTACCAGCGTAAATTAGGCGGCCGACGTGCACCCTGGTCGGCTGAGTGCACCGATCTGGTTTCATACTTCTAATTGGTGCTGAGGTAGGACGGGTCTGTCGAGAGCCCAATTTGTCGGGACAAACCAGTGCGCTGAGTCGAAGACTATAGATCACAAAACACCTACATTTCGCAGAAATAATTTAATTCCAACGTTTTGGGCATCAACCTTGCCTCCGCTGTCAGTATCTGGTGATGTAATAAATTACGTCACAATCAACGAAATTAACCGTTATTTTAATCTGCTGGTCCGTTATAGCACGGTAACAAACACGACATACGAGGGCTGTCTGAGAAGTTCTCGGGCTCGACCATAGACGGCAGCACTACACATCTGATTTTTTCTGTGCAAGTTGGTGCATGTGCCAGACGCACCTGCAAGAAATTGCAAGTCTTTCTACGTTGTAGTGTGGTCTGTACAGTTGTTTGATGCAGGCGCGGTGCGGAGTTGTACCAGAGATGGAAAAAATCGAGTATCTAGCAGTTATAAAATTCTTTGTAAAAGAAGGTTTAATGCCATCCGAGATCCACAGAAGATTTTTAAAAGTGTATGGGGACTCTTCTCCTTCATATTCGACATTTAAGAAATGGGCTGCTGAGTTCAAACATGGCCGTAGCAATCTCGAAGATGATGAACGCGAAGCACGTCCGAAAAGTGCAATGGCTACAGAAATCATCCAGAAAGTGCATGATATGGTTTTGGATGATCGACGAATAAAAGTGCGTGAGATTGCTCAGACTGTAGGGATATCAAAAGAACATGTGGGATACATTTTGCATGAAGTATTGAAAATGATGAAGCTTTCTGCAAGATGGGTGCCGCATTTGCTCACTGTTGATCATAAGCGCATCTGCATGTGAATTTCTGAACAGTGTTTGGACCATTTCAACAAAAATAAAACTGATTTTGTGCATCGATTCATAACAATGGATGAGACATGGGTTCACCACTACGCGGAAGAATCAAAACTGCAGTCAAAGCAGTGGACAGAAGCTGGTTGTTCAGGTCCGAAGAAGGCAAAGTCGGTTTCATCGGCAGGGAAGGTGACGGCATCAGTTTTTTGGGATGCTAAACGTGTGTTGTTCATTGATTACCTTGAAAAGGGTAAAACAATGACTGTACAATACTATTCCGATCTTTTAGACACCTGGATGGAAAAATTCGTGGGAAAAGGCTCAGTTTGAGGAAGAAGAAATTCATCTTTCATCAGGACAATGCACCTGCCCACAAGAGTCTTTTGGCAATGGGAAAATTAAGAGATCTGCACTATGACGTGTTGAAGCATCCACATTATTCCCCAGATTTGGCTCCTTCCGACTTCTATCTATTCACAAAATTCAAAAATTTTCTTGCTGGTCAGCGTTTTTCTTCAAATGAGGACGTGATTGCAGCTGTAGATGGATATTTTACAGGCCTTCCAGAAAGTCACTTCAGGGATAGTATAATGAACTTGGAACATCGTTGGACTAAGTGTATCAGTTTTCAGAGAGACTATATTGAGAAATAAAAATGATTTGGTAAATATCAAATTGGTTTTATATTTTTAGGCTTAGAATTTTTCAGACCGCCCTCGTACAGTAGTTGGACAAATTCAGTTAAAAATACGACTTGAATTGAATCACAGTTTACAGGCTAAAATAAACACATGTAGTGAAACAGTCCACTTTTGTAAACCGCTGTTTTTGTCCGTGTCCCTCAGTTTCCATTACTAATTTTAAAATGGTGCTGCTAATACCATTAATTTTAGAAAAAAAGTAGTAAAATCTATGGTATTTGCAGAGTTATTTATTGCGAAAACTACGTCCTTATGTCACATTACAAAGCGATATGCTAACTGTCAAATCTCATCTAAGTCTATAGTGTCGATAGTCGATATCCATTACAAATACTTCGTAGCAGTAAACTCTTTGAGAGTAGCAGCAGTCTGTGTATGAATGTCGCTGAGTGAGGTAGCGCGCGCGGCAACGTGTTGTGTTGTGTTTGCGGGAAGCAGACATGTTCTACAGAGTGTAAACGGACTCCGAATTTCGCGCATCCGCGTCGGCACTAAAAGAGTGACTGTCGTTTACGACTCGATTGGACTGGCCACGTTGAAACAACGGCATTAACTTTCCGTTAATAAGTGTTTTAGAAAAAGTGATTCATCTACAGTGACTGTTCTATTAACAGTGGAGTTGGCAGAAACTGTATTTTAAGCTAAGTGAGAATGCTGTTTCACTCTAGCGAACCTGTATCTTCGGATATACATTATTTTTCAGTTGGTGGTCGGCGTATACGTGTTTCTAAACTTAATACTGATTGAATAAACTTGCGTCAACTTCAAAACTTGGTGTACTTGTATTTAGTGATATAGTACCCTACACTGTTCTAAATATTCAAGTTATTTACAGAGTTGATGAACTGTCTTACGTTACGTCGGCTATCAGCTGTGGCGGCCGTATCAACAAAAGAATTAAATCAAGAACGAAGTCTGAAACTATCCATTAGGTTGGTCAAGATATAAACATAAGTGAACTATTAAATTGAAACTAGTAAAACGAAACACCTCGGTAGTTTTACACTTACTCTGGAAAATATACACAGTTTATCCACATTCCTGTGATATAATGTGCTTCTATCTAGCGGTAAGTGATGACTCCATATCGACGGTGGTGTAGCCCACCATCTTGGCTCTGTACTTCTCATTTTGCAGCAAAAATTATTTGTGCCTGAAATAACTAACGGCGACGCGATCATGGCCCACGTGAAAATTTTGATATGTGTTGATGCTATCTAGCGCTATGTGATACTCTTTACCGACGGCAGTGAACCCTACCAGCTTGACTTTCAACTATCGCATTCCCGTTAACCTGACTGTTCATAATTTGGAATTTATTACTTGAATTTAGAAAAATTCCTTTCTTAATTAATGATGGTACCAAAACGGAGAGCTTAACTTTTAAAATGATACGTCACTTATCGATTTTGGTTAAGAATGAAGAGAGAAAGAACGTTCGTCACAAAAAAAAAACACCTTTTAGGACTAATTTATATGATAGCTACATGGCGCTACTCAGTGGAAATTAATAAATGGAACTTTCAAAAAAGATACTCATATCAATTATTCCCTCATTTCAGCGGTGATAACAAGGATGCGTAATGGTCTCTTTATTTTCCATCTCTACTATTGTCCGACATGTATGGGAAAGATGATTTGTTGACCGAACCATCAATTTTGGTGTTGTAGATCCACAGTAGTCATTTGGTTATTTTTTAATTGGTTGTCTTGTAATGTGGATAAAAATCGTGTACTGGAGAAGAACTCATCGTTTTTATTCATTTATTGCATTAATATGGCGAAGACTAGGCTTGTGTGTTAACTCGCAAGACCATGTGTTCAGAATCACGTCCAATATTCTGATGGACTGAAATTCGACGATCTCATTTGGTCGCGTTGATATCAACGTTGGTGCAATTTCCTTAAAAAAAAAAAAAAAAAAAAAAAAAGTCATTAATTTCACCACAAGGATAAAAGAATCTTATTAAATAATAATTTAAACAAAATAAAAAAGTCGAGCTTGAGAATTTCTGTAGATAAAAATAAATAAAATTTTTGTTCCGCGGGGATTTGAACTCGGGTCAGAAAATAATGAATCTGTTATCCTATCACATATACTACGCTGCCATTACAAAATAGAGTGCAATAATTTATTATATAGATGTTATTTTAAAATTTTTGTTTCTATGCATGAGAATATCTCAAAAACTGGGGCGCATTTTGAGAAATTACTGTACCACAGACATATACGCTAAGTTCCCTTCAACATATATGACGGAGATCAAAATCCGTTCTTAATACACAGACGGAAAAAAAAAATCCCAACACCAAGAAAGACTTGTGTTAGATAAACGAAATTTGGTAGGCGTGTTTATACATCTGAAAGATGACATCGATTCAAATTTCGCGCTTCGCGCATAAGTGTGGCGCTAGTAGCGCTACTCAGAGCTTGCAAATCAGGTTTGCTTTAAATACGCGCTGTAAAGTTTGTGAACGTTATTTACCGCTGAGATTTGACATAGTGAGTTGATGTTAGCCAAGAATGCCTTTAAGAAGACGAAGAAGCCATTATCAACAGCTCACCGAGTTTGAACGAGGTCGTGTAATAGGGCTACGAGAAGGTGGATTTTCTTTTCGCGATATTGCAGAAAGACTTGGCCGGAATGTATCCACTGTGCATGATTGTTGGGTGCAGTGGTCAAGGGATGGTACTGCCTCAAGAAGACCGGGTTCCGGGAGGCCACGTGGCACTACTGAGAGGGAAGACCGCCGTATTCGGCGTACAGCTGTGGCGCATCGTACTGCGTCTGCGGCAGAAATTCGAGCTGCAGTTGGTACCACAGTGACACAACGAACTGTTAGAAATCGGTTACTTCAAGGACAGCTCCGAGCCAGGCGCCCTGTAGCGTGCATTCCACTGACTACAAGCCATCGCCGTTTGCGACTCCAGTGGTGTCAAGCCAGAGCTCATTGGAGGACGGAGTGGAGATCTGTTGTGTTTTCTGATGAAAGCAGGTTCTGCCTTGGTGCCAGTGATGGCCGAGTGTTGGTCAGAAGGAGGCCAGGGGAACGCCTGCAACCAAACTGTCTGCGGCCTAGACACACTGGACCTACACCTGGAGTCATGGTCTGGGGAGCAATTTCCTATGACAGCAGGAGCACTCTTGTGGTTATACCAAACACACTGACTGCAAATTTGTACGTCAGTCTGGTAATTCAACCTGTAGTGCTGCCATTCATGAACAGCATTCAAGGGGGAGTTTTTCAACAGGATAACGCTCGCCCTCATACCGCTGTTGTCTCGCAACGTGCTCTACAGAGTGTCGACATGTTACCTTGGCCTGCGAGATCACCAGATCTGTCTCCAATTGAACACGTATGGGATATCATTGGACGACAACTCCAGCATCATCCACAGCCAGCACTGACCGTCCCAGTATTGACAGCACAAGTACAACAAGCATGGAACTCCATACCACAAAGTGACATTCGAAACCTGTATGACACAATGCATTCACGTTTGCAGGCTTGCATTCAAAATTCTGGAGGTTACACCGGCTATTAATTTAACAGTATTTCACATTTGAAATGCATTTTCTTGAGCTTAAATTAACCTGTGATCTTGAAAATTTAATCAATTAAACATGTTAACTTGACAAATGCATTGTCCAAATTTCATTACTCTACAATAATTTTTTCTTGGTGTTGGGATTTTTTTTTCCGTCTGTGTATGTCTGATGGTCTCCAAGTAAGAGTTTCCACTACTCCAGATTCCAACAACGGTCTGCAACAAGTGGTTTCTCTGAGACGGGAATTTCTCTGAGACGGGCATACTAACATTGAGTTTACAGGAGAAAAATAAAAAACTCGTTCTGTCACAGGATCAAAAATTTATGATAAAATATGTGAGTGAATTTACTGTTTAATTGTCTCCCGTTTCGTTGACTGAATACACACCCATTGGTGAGTTTACGTCGTTTATCACCAGACTGCTGAGGATAGCCGTATTCTTTTTTCATGCTCCGATATAGCTTTTTTATTTATTTATTTATTTATTTTTTATTTTTTATTTTTTTTTATTTTTTTTTATTATTTTTTTTGCCAGAAGTCTCAAGTTCTGAAGTTTTTACTTTTTAATTTGACGGTCTTTTAATTTTTGGTATTTCGTCCAGAGAGCTTCCAAATTTTGTTTTGTATTTCGTCGTTTTCTTTAAACTCCAAACTTTAATTTTCAAGGTTGATAAATACTCTTCTAAGTTCTGGGATGTCTTCTGCAGTATATCCTGCATTGCGTGTCCTAAAATACATATTAGACTGTTATGTTTCTCTATAGGTATAATCTTGAAATCCGGCTTTGTTAGGATATTGGTGAGTATTTTCCTGGGCGGTTTTTGCATCATGCGTGCCACTAAATGTTTTGTCCACGTCCAGATTGTTTGCGCTCTTCCGCAAGAGATTCGGTGTACTAGCGTATCTGTGTTGCCGCAAGTGTCACATCTATCTGTTGGCTTGAGGTGAATACGATGTAGCTTCTCATTGGTGGCCAGGGTCTCGTTGGCCACTTTATACCAAAGAGCTTGAGTCTCGGACGGAATTGTTTTGTTGAAAATGTTTGCCCACACGTTTTTCCAGTTGATTTCCGGGTATTTAGTTTCTATTATATTTCCCCGTTTATGGGCCATCATACATGCGTAAATCTCTTTTGTTGTCTTGGGAAAGTTGTTCTTTCTTGTCTCCATGATATAGCTGCTTTCGATGAAGTACAGCCTGAAATGGTAAAGGGAATTATTGATATGGGCAATCCCTACCGGTGCCGTTGTACTCACCGGTTTGTAGTGTTCCAATAATTGTGCCGTTATGGTTTCCTTGTTTTCAGATACTTTCCTCATTGCCTGTATGAAGATCGCATTTGCTTTGGTTCTTGCATCCATTAAACCTAAACCTCCTCTTGCTTTTGGCAGGGTTAACGCCTGGAAGTTGACTTTGAATATGTCACCTTGGCTCAAGAACCAGGATACTGCCCTCTGAACGCTTTGTATTATCCCTTTCGGTGCAGGGAGCACTTGGGCAACATAGTTTAATTTGCCAAGGACCGCCAGATTTATTAAATTTGCTTTCTGTATTTTGTTGATCCGTCTGGTTTTGTGCAGTTGCAGAATGGCCCTTGTGCTGTTTAACACTTCTCGCCAATTGATTACACTCATTTTGAGTGGATTGGTTTCTAGCCACACACCTAAGGCCTTGTGTTTGCTCATTTGTTTGAATCCATAGGTATTTACAAGATTTTTAGGTCCTGATCCAATGTAAAGTATGCCTGATTTGTCCATGTTGACTGTGGCGCCACTTTCAGGGCCATAAATCTTTATCTGGTTATTAATTGTTACTAGGTCGTCATTGTCGGTTACGTAGAACCCAATATCGTCTGCATAAGCTCTAGTAGTGTATCTTCTACCTTGGAACGTTATACCCTTTGTCAAGGAGTGGATGCTCCGTAGTAAGGGTTCCGTGTATATGGCGAACAAGACCATTGAGAGGGGGCAGCCTTGTCTCAGCCCTCGGCCCATACGAAAGTTTTTTGAGATGAATCCGTTTACTAATACACTTGTGGTAGCACCGTTGGTTAGTTTCTTGATTACTGAAACGAAGCTTGTTCCCATGCCCATTGTCCTCATGGTATTGTATAAGAACTGATGTTCGACACGATCGTATGCTTTGTCGAAATCTAGGAAGAGAATTCCCGCTTTTAGCTTCAGGTTGTCTGCCAAGGAGATGATATCTCTATGTTCCAAGATTGCATGTTGGATCCCGCGATTAGGGATCGGACCCGCTTGGTACGGGCCAAGAATTTTGGTGAGTAATGGTGTTATTCTTCGTTTCAGGATACGAGTCAAAATCTTGAAGTCGGAGTTCAGTAGCGTTATGGGTCTTAACTTTCTGATATTCTTCGTGTGTGGTGTTTTTGGGATGAGAATTATTATGCCTTCCGTGAAGGCTTCAGGCAATCGTTCAATCTGCCATATTTCATTGAATATATCGACCATCTTGTGGGATATGATGTTCCAGAAAGCTCTATAAAATTCCAGGGGAAGACCGTCTTTACCGGGAGATTTTCTAGTTTTCCCAGCCATGAGGGACAACTCTGCTTCTTCTAGTGTGATGTCTCTGGTAATCTCTCTTCGCTCGTTGTCGTCCATGTATTCATTTATGAGGTTTAGGGTGGAGTCCCTGTTATCTCCGGTTGTGGTGGAGGCTCTGTAAAAGGATGAAAAATGGTTCCAGATCATTGCGGGAATTTCCTTTTGGTTGGTTGTTCTGACTCCATCTTCCGCAGTTATGTTTGATAAGTACTGGGAGTTTCTTCTTTTTGTCGCCCTAATCAGATGGTATAGCGATGCCTTCTCTTTCTCTACTAAGTCCACGCTATCGGTGTTTACTAAAAGGGATTCCATTCTTGATGCTTGGTATTTGTTAATTTTGGCTTTGTACTTTTTAATCAGTACGTGGTCGTGGATGGTGTGCACGTCTTTTTTGTACAGGTCCTTCAGACATCTGTAGTAAAATTCCATGGTATTGTTTGTCCAGTGATGTTTTACGTGTGAGTAGGCGATAATAGCTTTTCTTATTCTTGGTTTCGCATGGGTTATCCACCAGCTTAAATTTGAGTTATACTTGTGGCAGTTTCTGACACTTGAAATCCAGGTGGTGATGACGCTTTCCTTACATTCAGCATCGCGAAGAAGCGAAACGTTCATCTTCCAATATCCTTTACCTCTCTGAATATTAATTGGGTCGCACTTAATTCTGCATATGTACGCACAGTGATCGGAGAAGCTTAAGGGTACTATTTCATCGCTACTAACTGCTGGGTCTAGAGTGTTAGATACGTAAATTCTATCAAGTCTGCTTTTTGATGTCGGGGTCATGTGTGTGTGACTAGTTTGGTTTCCGTGCAATGCCCGAAACGTGTCCTTGAGGCCTAATCCTTCGACCATTTTTGCTAATTCTTGACAGATATTAGGGTTTGGTCTTTGGTCGCTTCGGTCAATTACGCAGTTAAAGTCACCGCCAATTACAAGTCTGGTCGGTTTCTTGCGTAATAAGTAAGGTATATCACTTTTGAAGAATTCCGCTCTCTCCTGTTTTTTATTAGTGCCTGAGGGTGCATATAAGTTGACGATGCATATGTCCTTGATGTATACTGCTATACCCCTTCCGGACGTTAAAATTTCCGGTTTTGTGTAGGACAGTCCTTCCTTGATTATTATTGTAGTTCCGGTTTTGCAGTGGGAGTCTAAATTGGTTATGGTTTCGTAACCGAAGAGTTCAAACTCCCTGATTATCACTTCTTGCATGAGTGCGACGTCTATTTGATTTTGGATAAGAAATTGTTGCAAGGCATAAAACTTTGTTTTAGCTGTTATGCGATTGATGTTAATCGTTGTTAGTGTCAAGACTTGATTCATTGTGATGGTGCTTGGCCTTGGTTGTCCGCCAATCCATTAGTGTCCGACAGCAGCTGTTCCATACGTCAAGTCTGTTCTATACCGTTAAGTTTCCTGTTTACGGTCTCCAGGTGTTTGTTTCCTTGTGAGTTCGTCGCTGCGATTTATGTTCAGGAAGTCTGCCTGACATCCTCTATGTCTTCGTTATGATCGTTGTCTGCCCAACTAAAGGGCATACCTGCTGTCTCCGTACCTGTTTCTCGGTGTCTGACTGAGTTTGTATATAACTCTGCGTTAAATCTTGGCAGGCTCTTCCCGATTTGTTGCTTTTTGAGCTTTTTACCAGTGCCTTTAGCATCGTCTGTATTTTTCTTTCAGTAGATGTTTCCCTAGTTTGTTTACTTTTCGTCTCTGGTTGTTTTCTTGCACGACGTTTCTTACTGGGTTTGGGCTTCGCTGGTTTCGTCCACTCGGTTTCTTCTGCTGTCGACGGGACTTCAGTTGTGAAGTTCGTTTCGTCCTTCTCGTCGGCCGACTCCATGTTATCGTCGGTTTCTGCCGTATTTTTCAACGATTCAACTTTTCTCTTCTGTTTTGTCTCTTCCATGTTTGTTATTGTCTTTTTTATTAAGTCTCCTTCTTGTTTCTTGGTAAGTTTTTCGCTTTTGTGTTCATGGTTTTGGATACCTCGTCGCACCTTGTTTCTTCAGTGTTCCTTATGTCGTCATTTTGTTGTTCCCTCGTTTCTCTTCTTGTTTTCGTCTCCGTGTTCCCACTGTCCGTTATCGTCAGTGGTGGAAACTGCTGCTGATCTTCCAGTGGCATTTCTTCATCTTGTTCATCTTTTTTCGGTGTTCCTGTTCGTCTGAGGTAGGTTAGCGGTAGTACTGTAGGTTGTATGCGGGGGCAGTTTGCTCTGATATGTTGTATTGAATTGCATAGAGCGCAAGTTCGGGGCTGGCCGTCGTATACAACCAGTGCTCTTAAACCGCATACATTGATGTATGATGGTATGTGCTTCGTTATCTCCATTTTTACTAGCCGCACTCCATTTGCCTTCTTAAACCTGATATTGCCTCCCCATTTGTCTTCTACGATCTCTGCCACGTTGCCGAACGGTTTTATTGCTTGTAGAATGGCTTCATTAGATATTTCAAAGGGCAGATTTAACACTCTTATCTGTCTTTTTCCCATTCCTGCGTTCGTTACTTGAACATTGCTTACGTTTCCATCGGCATGATGGAATTTTAGGTTCCCGGTATTTGATTCAATTACACTAACACAATGTTCCTCGCTTATCTTTTTAACAAAAACGCAGTTCTGGAACGAGTCTAGTTGTATTCCCAGTATTTCTTCATCAATTAGCTTTATTTTATCAAACAACCACTCATGTATTTCATAGGCCGATGGTCTTACGTATGCTCGATCGAATGTGAATTTCACTGTGTTTTTTCTTGTTATGGCGGTGGAAGCCATCTCTTACCTTTTACTGCAGAATTCGCCTAAATGCGGCTGCGTTGATGGGTTTTCAATAGCTCACACACAAACTTCACACTAACACTGTTGTAATAGCTGCGGCGTTAACGGAAGTTGCTGACAGCACGTCCGCGTCTGACCGCCGCTGAACGCGGAATACCAGCTGAATGAGTTACAACTTTACAAACAAAAATGCAGTAAGTGAAGTAGTCTTCTTAATTTATTAAACTGCTATCCGTCACACTTTTTGCTCTGTTTTCACCAATTAAAAAAAATCTGCAGCACAATTATATATATATATATCACGTTTCCAATTATTACTGACTGAATGCGCTATTGCAGGCTCGCTTTCTATAACTGAATTGAACCATCGAGAAATTTTTCGAAAGCCTGCACAATTGATACAACTAGAAAATAAAGTATAAGTTTAATAAAATACTGAGAATGGGACAAATTGAGTAATTAGGATCAAAATGAGGTGAAATATGATATTATACCATAATTCTGTTACAGTTAATTTAATATGATCTAGGTTGGCAACAAGAGAGTGAAGTGCTCATTACAAGTGTAAATAGCAGCAGCGCTAAATAAAACGCGTATGTGGAATTCTATCAACAACATGTCGGATGTTAAAGCTAAGTAAGTTTGCTACTTGCCAGGCGTGGTTGAGTACACGGTTAAAGGCTAATTGAAGTTGCGTCTCTGCTACTCACAGACAAGACCACGGGTTAATGGGGGTGGCTGCAGCGTCTTTCTCACTAGACTCTCACTCTAAAGACTCTCTGCAATAACGAGCTACGCGGGGCGGTATACGCAGACAGGGGCATCTGCAAGCTCCTACCGAGCATTCAAGGAGTCTATTAGCGGTCGAACTTCTCCTCTTTGAGCAAAAGATGATGTGGGAGGCGTACTAAGGCAATGACGGTTAAGAAGTGTTACTTATTAGCAGCTTAAAGAAGTAGTCAGCTTCTTGAAATCCATCTTAAGATACCTTGAATTTTAAAAGAGCTAATTAAAATGTAATCGATGTTCACCAATGGGATCCCAATTTTAACGGAAGTTAGATTTATGGACACGGAACTATCATCACTGATACGATGCAAGAAGATAATTATTTTTATGCCTCTCAGTACATCTCTTAGAAAAAAAAAGTTCTTTAGTTACTTTAAACAAAAACAAAAAAATCCTTATTTACTGCAATGATTTTCTCATTTTTGGGTATTTATGCTTTAATATTTGGTAATAATAATATTAAAAGATTGTTATCTAAGCAATTATGTGAAACGGTTTTATAACACTTCGTTGATGGAAAGCATCTAATGAAAATTTACGTTCCCGTCATTAAAACTTGCAGTTCGTTACCACCACTAGCACTTGTTTAATATAATCAATATACGTAAAGGCGCAGACAAGAAAGACACCATCTTTAGAAAACGGGGAAACGCAATAGTTTTTAAAATATTTATTACGAAATAATTCGAAATTTTCAGCAATCAATAATGGATTACTCCTTTTTCTATTAGAAGTCGTAGCTAAATAGTACCTCTTTTCGTTAGTTCTTGAAGAAACTTTACTCCGTTTGTTTCGTATGATTTCCTTATTATTGTACTGTCGATTTCATAGGTTATTAGGGTAGTATAATACGCAAACCTTTTTGCCACTACATGACATGTTGGCATATCAATTCCAATTTAACACAGTATTATTCTTTTTCAACTTTAAAAGTATCCTTGTTTAATTTGTCAATAAGAATCGCCTTGACTTGGTAGCGTTTTGTTTTATATATTCCAGTTGAGATTTGCATGTGCCTTTTGTATACACTGTTATACATTTTTGTATTTATTCACCATCTAATACTATTTTATAATAATGTAGAATATTTTCTGCATTATATAGCATGTAGTCATTCTCGAATCATTACTTCCAGCGCAAATTTATCACGTTCCCCACTTCTGATAATCAGTTCTTTTTCTTAGCTGCTCTTCTTGTAAAATCTTAGACTAAGGCAATACCCAGTAATTTTACATATATATCTACTTGCTCAGCGATCATTCATCCATAAATTTAGCACATATTAATTAACATTATGCGTACAAAAATAATTCAAAGTCCATTATTAATGCCAGTGAGATAATTTCCTCGAAAACTGATTCTTTCGCTTAAATGGCAAATGTTTATGGCGTGAAAATTAGTATTTAATAAAGCATTCACGTAGCTTATTTGTCATGTTGTTCGTATCCAGAATAATAAGAAGATAGAATTAGAAAAAATGATCTTGACTTCATCACAATAAATGCTGACATTTTTAAAGCAATGTAAATATAGTTAAAAAAAAAAAAACAGTTGGCAGTCATGAGGGACTGACGACAGAATTGAATACTTGATACTATCAATATCATATGCACAACACTTTATAATTACAGCTACGGATATACTAAATAATAATAATTCCGTGTGGCTGTAATGAACTGGTAACAGCGTTTCTAACTGCTACGAATTCCGCCCCATATCTTAGTGGCCTTAAACTTATACGATATCGTCTAACGCACCTATAGAAGTTATCACTTAAAAAATTTAAAGGTTGATGAACACTGTAGTGCCCAAATTAATGGGATAGGAAGGTGATAAGATCCAGAAGGCGCTAGAACCGTGGAAGAAAAGTAAAAATATGCTGGGACTTACATTTTTACTCCCGTGATTCATGTGAAAGGTTTTCTCACGTGATTGTGGTCGCACAACATGAATTAACAACAGAATTTGAACGCGGCTCTAAGCGTATGGGACATTCCATTTCGGAAATCGTTCTTGAATTCAATATTCCTCGATCCACGGTGTCAAGAATATGTAATTAATAACATTTAAAAATAATACCGTGATGAGCTGTTAGATATTTTGTAAATTAAATAGGTTAAAAAGTTTCATACATTGACCATTTAAGGAAATATATAGATAGGAGTATGACAGGGACATGGATTGTCA
>JARYHS010010348.1:0-14355 GCA_031002005.1 Vandiemenella viatica
CGTAACAAATACTTCAAACATATTACGAAGCAATTAGGAACAATTTTTGAATGCGTAAGTCATTTATTTGAGAAACTGTCACTGACCGTAACAAATTACAACTAATCTAAACAAAATAGACACAGAATATCCATATCTCTCTGATTATGTTACTGTGATCGTAGCCCATGAGAACATTTCACAAATAAAATATTTACGTAGACATTGTGTGGAAAAACGGAAATGTTTCTGTAAGAGAAAAAATATCCGATAAGGTAGTTACAGTACAGAAAAAAACCACATAGTTTATTACAACCTCTGTGATATGTGCAGCTGCTATATAGTGACTTAGCTCTGAAGTTTCTCATACGCGCGATTTTCGTAGTTATTTCTTTTGTCCTTCAAGGGTCAAATTCCGAAAAGTTTTGTACTTAATCTATTATGCTGCCTAGGTAGAGACATTTCTCTTTAAAAAGGTACTTCATTTACCGGTTTCGGTTAATTTTGAAGGGAGATAAATGGCTCGTAACGAAAAAAAAAAAAAAAGAAGTTATCAAAATAAAGATACTTTTGCTCTGTAAGGACCATTAAACAAAAATAACACTTAATTTCTGGAGTTCAACTAGATGACAAGGAAAATAATTGGCTCCTGACACAAAAATACTTAATGGAATTAAGGATGCGTTTTCCATTTAAGGGTTAAATTCCTAAACATTGCCTTCTTAAAATATGATGTGACTACAGAGGAGATATTAATCTTTAGAATGATACCACATTTATCTATTTCGGTTAGATATTAATGGAGGTAAATGGCTCGTGACCCAAAAATGGGTTGTAGAACAACTGATACTTTTTCCTTTTAAGGGTTAAATTCCAAAAACATTATTTCTTAATATATGTTGTCACCAAACCGGGGAAATTACTCTTCATAATCCTATTTCATTTATTGATTTCGGTTATGTATGGTTCGAGACACAAAAAATGACTTTTAGAAATATTGACATTTTTGCCATTTAAAGGTCGAAATTGGAAAAAATAGTTTCTTAAAATATGTCGTCACAAAAGCGTATACCTTATGCTTTAAAATGATAGCTCATTTATCGATTTCGGTTTGGTATAACAGGAGATAATGGCTTGTGTTAAAAAACACCGTATAGAAATAATGTACATGATATCAATTACTGACATCCAAAGGCTCAAAAATGTTATTCGATGTTTTGTTCGTATGATTGAGGTCAAGACGGGAGCTTTCTTTAGAAGAATGTTGATTTATAAAGTATTTAATGTATCGCAATGGAACGAAGCATATAATAAAAATGTTTTCAGTGACATAAATCACTTAAATAAAATGTTATTCGGCCTAATAGCCATTCAGCGAATAATTTTATTTTTCTTATTCCTCCATTATGAATGTAAAATCTTCTGGTATTATTCACGAGCACAAGTGAAAGGAAAATACAGGATAGACAAAACACTTAATTAAAATCACCCATACCGGGCGTGGTGAGTGAACGGTTAGCGTTCTGGCCCCGCATTCGGGAGGAGGCGGGTTCGAATTCCCGTCCGGGCATCCAGATTTGGGTTTTCCATGGTTTCCCTAAATCATTCCAGGCGAACGCCGGGATGCTTCCTTCAAAAAAGGCCATGACCGAATTCCTTCCGTTTCTTGTCCCCAGTCCCATCCCGCCTCTAATGACGCAAGCCGTCGACGAGGCATAAAGCAATAAGTTAAAAAAAAAAAAATCATGCCACAGGCCGAACTCAAACACTTTATCGTAGCGTTGAAATTCTAATTAACTAAAAATAATGGTCCCGTCCGTCCTGGTTGTGGTGGTAGTTGGGGCTTTAGTATGTCAAACTTGAAATTTTCTTCTTTTTATGAATGATTAACCGTGTCGGAGATGTTTACCTCTCTATGGGAACGTACTTTCCCATTGACATCCCCGTGTGACAGGGTTCATAAGAGTTGTTTGGATGAATGCGTTTGTGTGTGTGCTCCGTGCAAAATGCTGTTTGTGTTGCAGATGAGAGAAGAGAGAAGAAAGTGAAACAGGACGCCAGCCCATCCGCGCTTACTCTTCATAAAGACATGTTACAGGCATAGAAATTCCAGCGTCTGTGTGTTACTGAATGTGTCTCACAAAGGGAGCCGACCAATTGTTAAATTCAAATTAGATTAATACTGTGTGTTATAAAAGCTCATGATCAGAGGTTGTAAGCTAACTGTCTCTATGACGGCTAGCTGTTGAATACTGATTTTAAATTATTCAGTACCTAATAGGTCACATACATGCGCATTAATTAAATAAAAGGTTCTTTTGCCGCGGTCGCCATTGTTTCATTTATCGCCGGGTTAATGAAATGAAAATAGTTCCACAGTTTACGAGCAACTTCTAAACACAAAACTTTATTCTAGTCATTAAATTCAGCTACTACAACCCGACGGAAAATACCACCACAAATTATTAACTAATATAAGGAATCGAACTTCTCCGAAGATCACAAGTTCGTGGAATAAAAGAGTTTCAAATACCAACAAAATCCTCCCCACTCATTAACGTTCTTTTAACACCATGTAGTCACATAAAAAAACATTCTATTTCAAATCATAAGTTCCCCTTGTTACACGTCTACATAATACAGTTTTCCAAGTCCGCCACACTTTCAACTGTTAGTCCGAAAATGTTACTCCGTGCGACCTTCTCTGACGGAGGTCAAAAGACAGACTCCTCGCCACTCAAAGATGATATATTATTAACAGATGGCGTCTGCTATAGATATTACATGGGGCAGACGCTTGTTATGTTACAAGGTGTAATACGGAAAAGCACTAACATACGCTTTTCCGCCGCTACCAAGAAAATCGGCATTGAAACGCGTTCAATTACTATCTCCGTTACGATGTTTTAAAGGGGCGCGTAGCACAGCGGGCAAGCTCTCTACCTCAGAAGGCCGTTTCCGCTGCATCGTATCTCGCTGCTGGCAACTTTTATTTATTTATTCAAAGGTGTATACAGATAATTCCCGGAAATCAGTTTCAACAAGTATGAATAGAATAAGTTTTTTAACCCCTTGCCGTGCCAATTAGCTCGACGAAATCCGTGCCCAAATGGTTGGGGAAGCGAGCTAAACGGGCAGCGTGATGCGCGAGACAATCGCAATAGAAGCCGACGTGCGGATACCTGTTATATCGTAGCAATAAGCTTACTTGTTCCACGCGATACTGCTCTCGTTGACGTCAACACTAATTTAAACCTTATTTCTTTTTAATACACACTTTTATGCAATATTTCAATCAATACTTCAAAATATTAGCACTATAAATCCTGCATAATAGTCAAGAAATAAGTTTCAAAATTAATTAATACACGAACAATGCTTTAATAGAAAGTATCTTCCTGGGCGTCTTCAGGTATGACTTCTTCAGAAGGAACGTTTTAAAGCGACGCCTAAAAGTAAATATTGTCAACAAAAAATTTAATTGTAAGAATAAATGTTCCCCATGCACTAATATCTAATAGGAAAATACTAACAGCTCTAAAAGTTAGTAGCCCGGCATGCTGTGGTACTTTTGAAAACATTGTGGTTTACGTTTGGGCACTTAGTTCCACGAAGCCCACTCGTGATGATTACGTTCAGCCCGCATTTGTTTCCACGAGTCTGGCTCGTGATATTCATGTTTGGTCCAAAATTGCTGTCGCGAGTGAGACTCGTCAAAGTACGGCAAGGGGTTAAATACAGTTTGTCGTGAAAAACTGATGCATTGGAACTTGATTATGTTGTTCGAAAACAAAGCTATATTTCAAAAATATAAATATTTGCTGCGGCGCGTATGAAATATAAATATATTTACCGGACCGTTACAGATGATAACAGATGTTCATTCCCGCACCAGGGAACGGGAGGGTCGAAACGAGACGCCGTAAGTTTTTTCACAACATAAAACCATTTAAAAAATTTATTCTATGCATGATTCTAGAAACTGATTTCCTGGAATTTTCTGTATACATATTTGTATAAATAAGAAAATTTACTCGCAGCGGGATTCGATCTGACATCCATTAGCTTAAGCGGCAGAGAACTTGCTCGCTGTACTACGCGCTCCTTAGAAATGACCTAACATAGGAAGTATTTAAACGCAACGTAATATTTCAATGTTGATTTTTCTCGACAACCGTTTAGCGTTTAGCGTTTTGCCACATTAGACCACTGGCGACGAGCTTTTATTACACACAGTATGAATGAAATCTGAATTTTGCAACTGGTGGCCTCCCATTGTCAGACTGATTGGAAATCTAAAGGTTCCTGCTTCGAATCCTTGTCTTGGCGGAGATTTTCAAGGCCCTTGACCCGACCTTCAGCTCCGGCACAGCTTCCTGTCTAATGTGAAATACGCCAGAACGCTTCCGGGGTACGGATTCCACATTACGCTGTACCCGGTAGGTCTATCGGGTTAGGTTAAGGCTGCTACGACAGGGCCGGGATGTGCAGCCAATAGAAACCATGTCACCAGGTCATTACGTCCACATGGAATTATTATTATTATAGAACTAGACTTCAGCAGGCCCTTAAGATTTGTTGCAGTTTTACTGGGGTTTGACGTGTGTGTGTGTGTGTGTAATACAAACAAGAACGCTTATAATTTTTGACGAAGACACAAAAATGTCGTTCCTCTCTACATATAAAACTGTGATCTTAGATTAGGAAAATCTAAAAGAAGTGTTAGCCAAACTATACTCTAAGTAACCAGCCAATAGTGACATACGCATTATTAACATTTTTTAAGCAGTGATACACTAATAAGTTGAAACGTTATGTCCAATTGCATAATAGCGTGTGGGTCCACCTTGGGAACGGAATACAGCCTCGATTTGTGAGCTCCGGAATACTTGTGCCTGAACCAGCATTATACTATTCCATCAGATCTGAAACAGATCGGCTCCTATCCTACTTGACAGACCGGGAAAGACTCCGACCTCTATGTTCTTCTATGATGTACACACTTTGACAAAAAATTTGGCCACCGCTGAAAAATTCTATCATTGTTATTTTGCACAATCTGACATCAATGTCATCCTAAGAAACAGTAACCCAATACTGGCTTCCCATTACTGTTTCCAGGGATGACATTGATGTCGGATTTTGCAAAACATGAGTGATAGAATTTTTCAGCGGTGGCCAAATTTATTGTCAAAGTGTGTACCTTGTCGTCAGTCGTGGTTTCAACGTCCTTCGACCACTTTACACAAGAGTTCACAATAGTAGCACGTGAATAGCCGACGAAACTCGCCGTTTCAGAGATACTCGTTCCCAGGCACCAAGCCCTTACTTTATAGGAATTGCGTGACTAGCGTGCAAGCATCTGCCACTGATTTTTTTTTTAATCCATGCCACGCCGAATCTCTGCTTTATTGCGTTCCAAACGTGGACCAACACGCTAGTAAGCAGGCGGTGAAAATGTTTCGGCACATCAGTGTAAGTATGTAAAAAATACATCTCCTAGTCTGCGAGTAGTAGGTGTTATTTGAGTGAAGCACTTGAGGTAATTATCTCCCTGTTGTTACACTGTTACGAACTTCTTTCTGTGATCATTGGTGAGATCTGCATTTAAGAATTCAGTTCAGAAAATCATGAATATTCAAATTAAGGAGCAAAAAGTTAAACCAAACACCAGACACCCCATCACAGTATTTTAGTTTTAATTCCATTTTTGCATATCTGAAATAACTGCGCCTCACTGTTTTATTTTGAGACTGAAATTTCAGCAAAGTTCCCTTTCTGTTCTGCCCCCCGTTATTCCAATACAAGAGAGCTACTTTTAGTGCCGTCTCCGCAATATTCGGCAAAACAAAGACGTTGTTTTCACTGCGGCCAGAGATAACGACTTTAACAGTTACATGAATATCAAAGCAATAAATCTGACGGCAATACGAGCAGCCGCCACGCGATGGTGGAGCCCGTTCTTTAACGTGCCTTCATAGTACCTTCCTCAATTAACAGCAACTTTAAAAACGATACAGATTGGTTCATCGACCAATCACTCAATATACGAGTTTCTACGAATAGCTTTGTTAGGCTGTCACACCGTATCACCTAAATATTTCCTACGACGATTGTATAGCTGATTTTTATCATAATAAAAAAATGAGACACATTAGCTTCAGTTAAATTGGGCCCTAGTTAGAGACATTAAAATAATTATCACCTAAACGAAAAGTTGCCTATGAAAAATAACAAATTTTCAAATTCCGCCAAAAATCTGAATCGTTCTTTAAATTTTAGTGAAAATTTGACTTTATCATCGTGTGAGGGAACTATCTTTGATTCTTTATTTGACCGCTATCGTTTATTTTTCAAATTGTATTCTTTAATATAATGCAACAAAACTTTCAAGTGTGATATCGTGTGATATTCTTTAGTGACAATTGCTTATTTAATTTTTTTAAATAAAAAAGTTTACTTTTGTTAAAAAAATATATATTTTTAAATGTAGGTCTGACTCCATTAGGAACCTGTTGATTAAAAAACATATCCTTTTTTTCCCTATTACTAGTTTTAAAATAGAATACTATACGTTTTTCTCTGGAAAACCTGAGTTACAGCATTCGAATTTTCTTCTTTTTGTCTTCCTAAAATCAGAGTTGTAAATTGTTTCTCCATCTTTTTCACCTACTTCTAGCTGATTTTCTTTTTTTTTTAGGAGGGGGGGGGGGGTGGAGAGCGGAAGCATATGCTAAGTTGTAAAGCTTATTCACTCTGTACAGTTGTTCGTTCATTTATACATTACTAGCTCGTACCCGCGACTTTGTACGCGTGGATTAAGAATTTTTTTGCCAGAATTGAATATAGAAAGTTGTTGGTAACGAAGGATTGGTCCCAAACAACACGGAGTCGGTATAATATGACAGGAAAGCTATCACTATATCATTGTACCGTCGAACCTGTCTCTTGAAGAGAATCAATTTCCAACATATTTCTGTCACCATTCAATAAGGTATCAAAATTTCGTGACTACAACTGTTAATCATACTGGAAAAAATGTTCTGTGCCCTTCATACAGATTTTCTTGTCAAATTCCATCAGTATCGATATACCCATTTAATCGTCAAAACGTAACAAAAAGAGAGAGACTTTATAATAATGCCGCATGAACGCCAGTGTACCGTCTGCCAGCATGGCGCAGCGGGTAGCGTCACGAATTGCGGTACCGAAGGTCGCCGGTTCAATCCCGCCCACTGACAAAAATTATTTAATTCTGTTTATTATTTCCAGAAGATTCTACATGTTTCCTAAGGTCACTTGTAACTTCTACACATTTCATTTGTTAACTACTCTTGTAATCTCTAGTACGTTCTATCTGTGTATAAATAGAAGAGCATTCTGCCCAAGAGGCAGTCAGTGCTGCGTGTATGTTTGAGTTCTCAATAAACCTGTTCTCAGTTTAAGTGCTGTGTTCATTGACAAGTAACCTTCGAATTCACACCTGCCCCGGTTGCAACGCGACATAGTTTGGTGGATGCGCCGGGTACCCTGTGCAACAGCTGCATCATCGTGGCTCCGATTAGGCAACGTAAAAGTCGCCGCCTACACGGACTGGAACCGGACTACAAAGGATATACTCAGTACGTCCTTCCGAAAGTCCGCGTCATTAGGAAACCCCATGGCGGCAAGCCAGCTGCACAATTCGACACCCATCGGTGTTCTCTGGAGACGCTGGACAGGACCCCTAACAAATTGGCTAAAAGGGTTCGACCGAGTCGCCAAGTACAACAGGTGGGATCATACCATGTGCTTGGCAAATGTTTATTCTATCTGGACGGAACCGCCCAGCAGTGGTTCGAGAACAACGAAGATAAACTGAATAACTGGGAAATGTTCCAGACGGAACTTAGAAAACGTTTGGGGACCACCAGCGACAAATCCGCTCGGCGGAAGAACAACTGAAGAACCGGGCCCAACGACATGGGGAGCCGACGCAATCTTACATACAGGATGTTTTGGCCCTATGCAACGTAGTCAACCCGAATATGACTGAAGCCGACAAAATCACGCACCTAATGAAAGGTATTGCAGAAGACATGTACCAAGCTCTTCTGATAAAGACGTCGCTACGACGGAAGAGTTCATCAAGTGGTGCCAGCGGATTGAGGAGATGCAACAAAGGAGGGTTGGGCGAAAGAAGTATGACAGACTTCCCAACGTAGTCCCTATGGCAGTTGTGGAAGACCAGCACGACTTTGCGTCTCTCATACGACAAATTGTGAGAGAAGAATTACAACAGTTCATGGCAGCTGGGACTCTTGAACCGAGTGAGCATCAGATCATGGCCATGGATGTAAGCCCAGTGGGTCATGAAGGAGCCGACGCGGCGGAAAAAGAGGTATTTCAGACAATAGCTCCTGTCTGCCGAGCCAATCGCACTCGACGTGAAGAATGGCCTCGCCCTGATATGACGTATGCTGCAGCTGCCAAACGGCAGCCTAGGAACCGGCCGACACGGCCACAACCAAATCCTCCGGCACCTATGACGTCCCGCAGACGAACGGACGTCTGGAGGACAGAAGACAACGCGCCAGTATGTTTCCACTGTGGGCGCCCTGGACATGTCGTACGATACTGCAGAGAGAGAAGACGAGTATTTGACGATTATTTTGCCGCAAGACGTCCGCCATCAGAAACAGTTCTACCCAGGCAGCCACCCGCTGACGAGTTCGGTCGACCTACGGGAAGAAGCCCATCGCCGTACCCTAGACGAGGTCGATCCCCGACGCGCCGCTGCCGTTCATCGTCGCCGGACAGAGCTACCAGCCGCTCCCCTAGCCGCCGCACGCAGGAAAACTAAGCAAGGCGACCATCTACGGAGGTGAGGCCGCCGCAGATGAAAATCCTCCATGGATGACAGTCACTAAGATGTCGGGAAATCTCATCAACGTTATAATCGACGGCCAACCTGTCCGGGCGCTGGTTGATTCAGGAGCTTCTTTCTCCGTATTGTCGGACAATTATCGTCGCACACTAAAGAAGACAATGTTCCGTGATACGGGGGCAACTGTGCTAAAGGTCGCAAATGGAAAGTACGTCCAGCCAGCTGGAGCTTGTGTCGCGAGAATAACCATCAACAACAGGACCCAGCCAGTTGAATTTGTCATTTTAACAGAATGTAGTCATAATGTCATCCTTGGATGGGACTTCCTTAAGGCATCCCAAGCTGTCATTGACTGTGGAACATCTGAGCTGCAAATTGAAGAAGTCGTTGCGACGGGTACACGTAACACAGAATCTTCTGGGAAGTTATTCGCCGTTGACAACGTGACAATCCCGCCGTTCGCAATGAGAAGAGTCCCAGTCAAAAACACGGACGACCGCAACCTTGAAGTGCTTGTCGATAGTAGAAAGTTTATTAGGCTCACGAAAGAAATCTACATACCAGCGGCTATCATAAGCATTATCGGTGGTCGAGGAGACATTTGGATCACCAACTGTCACGAGCAGTCACAAATTATCCCCAAGGAATGTGCATAGGGACAGCTGAACCAGTCCGGGAGGGCGAGCTCAACGTCATTAACGAAGATCCATGCCTCTGTTACTAGTACCGACAACACGCTGGAGGAAACAACTATGGAACTGCCAATAGGGTCCGGCCTGACCAAGGAACAACACCACCGGGTGTTAGCTATACTACGCCAATTCTCTGGTGTATTCACACCCCAGCAAATAAAAGGTCAGACGAAAACGGCCCACGATAAAGCATCGTATCAATACTGGGGATCATCCGCCCATTAGCCAGCGCTCGTACCGATTGTCACCAGTCGAAAGGCGAATAATTCGAGAGGAAGTGGAGAAGATGTTGCATAATGACATTATTCAACCTTCGGAGAGTCCTTGGTCATCTCCGGTGGTCCTCGTAAAGAAGAAGGATGGTTACGTGGCGATTCTGTGTCGACTATCGGCGGCTGAACAAAATCACAAAGAAAGATGTCTACCCACTGCCGCGCATCGACGACGCCTTAGACTGCTTGAAAGGAGCTACATACTTCTCAACCATGGACATGCAGACAGGCTACTGGCAAATCGAGGTTGACGAAGCTGACAGAGAAAAGACGGCTTTTATTACACCTGATGGCCTCTATGAATTCAAAGTAATGCCATTCGGATTATGCAACGCTCCGGCCACATTCGAACGCATGATGGACAACTTACTTCGACACCTTAAGTGGGACGACGTGTCTTTGTTATTTAGATGACATTGTTGTTTTCTCGAAAACATTTGAAGAACATCTGAGTCGCCTGTCAACGGTGCTGAAGTGTGTTCAGACTGCAGGACTCCGCCTCAATCCGAAGAAGTGCCTCTTCGTCGCCAAAGAGATAAAAATCCTGGGGCACCTGGTCAACGGAGATGGCGTCCGCGCTGATCCAGATAAAGTAAGGGCAGTCATGGAATGTTCCAACTCCTCAGCACATTCGTGATGTGAGAAGCTTTCTTGGGCTGTGCTCATACTTCGGCGTTTCATAAAAAGGATTCTGTAACATGGCACGTCCACTGCAAGAACTTTTGCAGGGAGACGCCAAGTTTTACTGGGATGAAACTAAAGAAGATCTTTCCAGGCACTTAAGGAGGCTCTAACTTCCGCACCAGTTCTAGCCTTATACGACGAGAATGCAGAAACTGAACTTCACACTGACGCCAGCGGTTATGGGATCGGTGCAGTGCTTGTGCAAATTCAGGAAGGTGCTGAGAAGGTGATAGCCTATGCATCAAGAGTATCTCTAAGCCCGAGATAAACTACTCTACAACCGAGAAAGAATGCCTCGCAGTTGTCTGGGGCTATCAACAAGTTTCGTCCGTATTTATTCGGCAAACCTTTCACCGTCGTGACAGACCACCATTCTTTATGTTGGCTAACCAGCTTGAAGGATCCATCAGGTCGGACTAGCAAGATGGGCACTTAGACTTCAAGAGTACGACGTCACGGTGGTATTCAAACGGACGCAAACACAAGGATGCCGACAGCCTTTCAAGGAATCCTTTAATAGAACACAACAGCATGAATGGAATTTCAGCCCTCGCTGAATTAGGTGACGTTGCAGCTGAACAGAGGGAAGATTCAGAGGTTATTAAGAACCATAGACGCCTTGGAGAAAGGAGAACCGGCCAAAGGAGAGTTTCAATTGATAGATGGGACATTGTATAAGAACAACTACGATCCACTAGGCCCCAAGTGGCTTCTGGTCGTTCCCAGCTCATCTCCAGCCAGCTATTCTCAAGTATTTCCACGACGCTCCAATATCCGGTCATCTGGGATTTGTGAAGACCCTGGACGAATCGACGCAGGTATTACTGGAAGGGTCTCTAACCGATCGTCAAGCATTATGTGAGTCACTGTAAGAGTGCAGCGACGGAAAAATGTGCCGCAATTACTCCAGGTCATCTAGTACCAATTCCGCCTTGCAGCAGTTCCATTCCACCGAATTGGGATCGACCTTTTAGGGAGGTTCCCGAAGTCGACAGCCGGTAACGATGGATAATAGTCTGCACCGACTACCTCACGCGCTACGCTGTCACCAAACCTGTGCCGACTGCAGAATAAGCTCCAGAGGTTGCAAAAATTTCTAGTAGAAGACATTATTTGAAGCATGGAGCACCACGTGTGAATGATATCCGATCGTGGAAAGGTATTCCAGTCAAGAATAGTATCAGAGGTCATGTCAAGATGCGACGTTGTCCACAGGATGACAACTTGCATACCACCTCAGACAAACGGTCTCACAGAACGCTTCAACAAGACATTAGCCGATATGCTGTCGATGTATGTGGATGTGAGCAGAAGGATTGGGATACAATACGCCAGTGGTCACATTTGCTTATAATACAGCACGGCAAGATACGACAGGCTTCACTCCGTTTTTTTCTGCTCCATGGCCGTGAAGCTGAGACCACAATGGATACGCTGTTCCATTCCAGCCGGACGACACTCAGGATGGACTATATAAAACAACTCATTACCAGGGTCGAAGAAGCAAGACCAGCTGTCTCGCATACGAACACTGGCCACCCAGGAGAAGGACCGTCAGCGTTTATGACGGCAAGCACCGACCTGTGCGTACAACCCATGGGAGATCTCGTATGGATTTTACCCCTGTCCGGAAGGTTGGGCTATCAGAAAAGTTACTGAAGCGGTACTTTGGTCCGTATCGTGTCATACGCCGCCGGTCAGACGTCACATACGAAGTCGAGGATTATGAGCCGTCTTCGAAACGACGAAAGCGAAGGGACATTGTTCACGTCCTCCGCATGAAGCCTTACTACAATCCTGACGAGCAGCTAGGCACAACCAGCTTCTTGTTCAAGGACTCTGAGGACGGTTTGGATACTGAGGAAGTCGGACAGGAAGATAATAGTACAAACAGGAGGGGCCCTCCAGAACTGCCATACAGAGGACCCACGACAAGATCAAGATCCAGGACACTTCAGCGTGCCCCAAAAGAAATCTAACAGCGGGACGCTGTTTTCCTCAGGAGAGGGAGCAATGCCGCATGAACGCCAGTGTACCGTCTGCCAGCATGGCGCAGCGGGTAGCGTCACGAATTGCGGTACCGAAGGTCGCCGGTTCAATCCCGCCCACTGACAAAAATTATTTAATTCTGTTTATTATTTCCAGAAGATTCTACATGTTTCCTAAGGTCACTTGTAACTTCTACACATTTCATTTGTTAACTACTCTTGTAATCTCTAGTACGTTCTATCTGTGTATAAATAGAAGAGCATTCTGCCCAAGAGGCAGTCAGTGCTGCGTGTATGTTTGAGTTCTCAATAAACCTGTTCTCAGTTTAAGTGCTGTGTTCATTGACAAGTAACCTTCGAATTCACACCTGTCCCGGTTCCAACGCGACAACTATAACCATCAATAGTGGCTTCTGGAAAGGAACTGGTGTGATTTCCCACTGTCTCTCCAGTGTGACGTTGTAAGTGCGAAGACTGTGATAATATGCAGGTTCAATGTAGAGCGTTGTTTATGTTGTGGGTGAGGAATGAAAAAGGAAGAGGGTGAAATCCGTTGCCAGCCCATTCAGGCCTACTCTTCAGAAATACACCGGAGAAGGTCGCTAGGCCCCCATCCAACAGACGAATCACCATCGACAATGTCGCATGGCTCACTCCGAACGGACTGTGGAGAGATTTGTGATTTAAGCCAGGGCAATATGGCTGTCAGGAATAGGCACCACCACCTCTCCTGCCTACCGACCAAGTCCAGAGGATGAAAACTTCATCCGATACAAGACTCGAACCAGCTAACCCAGTGTCAGTGCTTGGACACCACCACAGGGTGGGCTGTGATACTGGACAGCCAAAAATACAGAAAGAAAGAAGTTTTTGGGAACAATGTACCTTACTGGAAAGCTTGCGAGCTGTGTCCCCGTACCAATACTACGTTATAAATACACTTTAGCAACAAAGCTATTAGTTTGTCTATTATACAGAGGGGACATCAATTTAACAGCGCAAAATAACAAATATTTTCCGAATCTAACTTTGTTTGTATTTTCTGCAGTGGGGAGAAAATTACTGTTGAGCTATATTAGTAACATTCAATGCCTAAATCCAAAAATAAGTACCATATTATTGTTTAAATAGTCGTTGCTTCCGTTTTACGCTGCCTCTGAGTACAGACAGAATAAGCCTAATGGATGACGTTTGCATAAATGTCTATAGTCAATCCAGTATTTTGTACCGCCAAATACTTGGTGACTCGGTAGACTTCGAGTACAATGTTCCCAGATTGTTACCCTTAAATCGGGTACTTAACTGAAGTTCCCTATAAGCTACCTAAAACGCAGCATGTTTAAAAAAAACAAGCACCCGTGACGCCGACTGCAGCAAGTGGGTCACGGCTTGTGGTAGGCGGCAGTTTGTCGGTCCATTAGCCTCGGGAGTAATGAGCAGGCGGCCCGGGCCGGGAAGGTGTTTGAGTGTGCTCGCCAAATTCCGGCAGTAAATCAGACAGTGTTTATAGCGCAGGAATGCACGCGGCAGCCACGCCGAAATAGCTCGCAAGGAGACTGCCGAGGACGCAGCAGCGCCCGGAAGACCCAGGGTTCGAGTTCTGAAGCACTTGCATTGGTTTGTTTAGTCAGTTTATGGCCGAAAAAGTTATTGAGGAAATAGCCAACAACAGCACCATAAGGCGAAGGCCTCGCATACGAAGAGCTTGAACTCAAGGTGTTGTGTCTTTGCTGTGTTATCTGAACTGTCTCAAATTAAAAAAAAAAATGCTTAAATGCGTCAGTTTTAACACTAGAAGAATGAAGAAAACAATACAGTGGCCATATGACCTTAGTAGAAAATGCTACAGTTTTTTATTTAAAAAAAAAAAAAAC
>JARYHS010010349.1:0-11983 GCA_031002005.1 Vandiemenella viatica
ACTGAAAAACAACAGAGAACCTGGAGAAGATGGCATTAATGCTGAGTTTTGGAAGCTTGGAGACGAAAATCTCACAAAGAAAATTTATAAAATTATCACAGATATTTTGGTCATGGAGAAAATCCCACAAGAATGGAAATGTGCACTAATACATGCCTTACATAAAATGGTTGACAAGATGGATCCCAACAACTGCAGAGGTATATCATTGCTGCCAGTCATTTATAAAATCCTCTCCAAAGCCCTACTTGTAAAACTACATTGTTTTACCTGAGTTAATTTAATAGTCTGTTCTGTCGCAAAGCCATGTAAAGTTATTGGTTTTAAAATTATACTGAAAGTTCTGCTCACAGTATTATCAATTGACCTGTCTAATGTAGGTATCGGTACTTCGCAGTTTATTCTTTAATCACAGTCGCCACCAGAGGTTAGTCTAAAGTACTAGAAATATAAAATGATTCACACACACATCGGGAATACCAATAACAACACTCGTTTTATTCCAATAGTTTGTACCATACACTAGTACTCTGACCACCAACTGGAAATCATTAAATAATACTTATCCGAAGACTACAGATTCTTATTGAGTGAAAAGTTGATTAACGAACTACTCCTCATCAATAAGAAGCATATTGAATGTTCACATAACAGTTGCTAGTCCACTATAACACTTTCACTGTTCTCTAAATCCGTGTAGGTGTACTTTTCACTGTATGGCGGGTTTCACGGAATCGACGTCCTGCCAAATTACATTTACCGACGCGGACGCACGATTTCCGTATCCAAGTGCCCGAGAATGTTTTCCCGAATGTACCAAAAACATGTACACGCCGCCACACACTGTTCCCGCCACCGTTAACACTTGACTTACTACTGCTCTGCCACAGAGGTTAGTCTCTCGCGGCATATCGATAATCGATATTTATACCGATAATCATTAAACAAAGATTGCAAGCCCAATGTATGTCACAACCCCTTCCAGGTCTCTGTTTACAAATGTGAACAAGCAACAATTTAAACAGAAACCGACAAACAGTCGAGGTGTGATTGGGTAGTTAACTTACTGCTCATAGGTACAAATTCACATACACAATTACACTCTTGTACAATGTAGTTGAAAAATTACATTTTCATGGGTACATCGACATTAAAGAAGCAGATACAAATTTCATA
This sequence comes from Vandiemenella viatica, assembly GCA_031002005.1. NCBI lineage: Eukaryota > Metazoa > Arthropoda > Insecta > Orthoptera > Morabidae > Vandiemenella > Vandiemenella viatica. The sequence goes on from JARYHS010010349.1 coordinate 1,177, forward strand.
TGGCATAGACAAACAGTTGTACATACAAAATAGCCAACTGGTTCTCTTTCAAGCACAATGTCCTTCATTGCTGTTATAGAGTCAGCTGTTCGTTCCCAAACTTAACCTTTAACACAAATTGCAACACACACAAAAATGAGAAAAAAAAATGAAATTCACACGCTGGTTATGGGGCCACTCACTTCGTCACTGTAATACGGCCTACTGCAAGGACCTAGAGAGTGCACGACTAGGCCACTAGCCATCCGGGTTAATATCACCACCGAGCTTCTTACATTAGTTTTATGGTTCACAAGGAAAAGAAATGCCCGTTGGCGATAAAGGTCATCGACCTCCCGACACGTGTGCAGTACAGTAATGAGTTGGTCAACTTGAAAACAACCTAACAACTAAGATACATATAAACAGAGAAAAAGAGAACATATTTACAACCTAAACTATTTACAAAATGGAGGTGGAGGGTTTCATGGGGTGTTCAGGATGCACGTCACCCCTAGGCACTCCCTTCTCTTCCCCCACCCTGGGCTGTAGTCTTGAAAGGTTTTAGGGATATAACATTATAAGTCCCCTTTAACTTTCCATCTTTGGGGTGTTCAAGGGTGTAGGCGTTCTCTCTGGGACTCTCCCTCACCCTATACGGCCCCTCATAGAGTATCTTGAATTTCTTTATTTCGTGGTTGATAGCGGAAGACTTGAAATGTGTTTGAATGAGCACTAAGTCTCCCGCCTGGTATGTTGTCACTTTCCCTTTCTTGTTATGTCTCATTTGCCGTGCCTTGGCTTTCTCAACTAACACCTTCTTGGCTTCTTCAATTTTCTGTTGGAAATCCACTGTCATCCCGTCAGGAAAATTGACATATTTGGTAATAATCCTTGGAACTGGTTCTTGAAACATCAATTCGAACGGAGTAACTTTGGTTGATCCATGAGGAATAGTATTCATCACCTCTTCAAACTTTTCTACCTGCTGTGCCCAACTTTTGTGGCTATGTTGACAGTAGATTCTAAACCACTTCCCGACTTCTCCCATCACCCTTTCTACCATATTTCCTTGAGGGTGGAAGAATGAGGTTTTCACCACTTCTATTCCTTCTCCTTCCAGTACTTCTGTCCACTTCTTGTTAGAGAATTGTGGTCCATTATCGGACAGTATCTGCTTCGGCTTCCCCACCGTGGGTAAGTATTGGGTAAGTATCTTGCCTAAAAGAACCTTTGTAGATGCTTTCTTGACTGGATAGAGCTTCACATACTTGGTAAAGGCATCTATAACAACAAAAATAGTAGTGACTCCTCCCCTGGATGCAGGCAATGGTCCATATAAGTCAACTGATATCAACTCGTGAGGTCTTGACGGAATTATACTTTTCATCCTTCCCATTCTCAATACGGTGTCCGCCTTGACTTTCTGACACGTTTCACATGTTGACAAAACCTTTGCTACTCTTCTTTCTAAATTCCCAAAATAACAATGTTCTCTCATTATAAGTGAGCATTTACTCGCTCCATAGTGTCCATAGCTGAGATGGTGATATCTAATCCACTCATCGACACAGTGTTCCGGTACACACACTTTCCACTCCTTTTTATCCTCTGCCTTTCTATAGAACAGTATCCCTTTATGAAGGCAATAGTGTTTCTTCAACATCGTATTGTCTGTTTCTTCTTCAAGGGCCTCGATGACCTCTCTCCATCCTTCATCTTCTCTTTGTTGGACACTCATTTCTCTCATCCATTTGACGACCTTGCCTTCCTGAGGAACCCCTTCCAGATAATGAAGGGCTGCTTCTTGAATTGACTGGGTGGTCCCGCGGTCCTCCGGCATTCCAACAGGGAGTCTGGACAAACAATCTGCCACTAGGTTTTCCTTCCCTGGGACGTATTTGATGTCAAATTGGAACTCTTGGAGTAACAGCGCCCAGCGAGTTAATCTACCGTGAGTCAGTCTACAATTCATCAGAAACGACAGGGCCCTATGGTCAGTATGGATAATTATTTTTCTCCCTAGGAAGAGATGTCGGAATTTCTGAAAACTCCAGACAATAGCCAATGCCTCCTTCTCCGTTATACAATATCTCATTTCGTGTGCATTGAGCATTCTACTTGCGAAAGCAATCGTATGGTGCTCCTTCAGTCCATTTACTTCCTTCTCCTGGAAGATTTCGGCACCTAAACCATAATGCGAACTATCGGTGGCCAAACAAAGGTCCAAATCCCAATTGGGGTATGACAGTATCCTCTTTTGGGCCAGTGCTTGCTTAATGTCACAGAAGTCTTTTTCACATTCGTCTGTCCATTTCCAAACTGAATTCTTCTGATCCAGTTTCCTTAGATTCGGACTGTTTAACTGTTGCTCCGGTATAAACTTCCTGTAGAAGCCACATAAACCTAAGAAGCTCTTGAGTTGCGTTTTGTTAGTAGGTCGAGGAAACTTCTGAATAGCCTCCAACCTCGAATCATCCACCAGAATTCCTTCCGGGGTGATCACATGTCCCAGAAACTTCAAGCGTGACCGTAGAAAGATGCATTTCTTCTTCTTCAATGTCATTCCCGCCTTCTGTATCGCCGTCAGGACTTCTCTCAACAGCTCCCAGTGTTCCTCGATCGTACTGGTTGCAATAATTATGTCGTCAACGTAAACCTGTACTCTCTCCCTCAACTCTTTACCAAGTACTTGGTCCAGAGCTCTTATGAAATGGGCTACAGAGTTATTCAATCCAAATGGAAGTACCTTAAACTGATAACATCTTCCTTCGAATCTAAATGCTGTGTACTTCCTAGACTCTTTCTGAATGGGAATCTGCCAATAGGATGAGGTAAGATCAAGAGATGATAAATATTTCACCCCATGAAATTTTTGTAGCAAGTCATCCACTCTCTCAGGGTGATCTCTCTCCGTGACTAAAATCTTGTTTAGTGCTCTTGCATCAAGCACTAATCTGATGGACTGGTCCGCTTTTGTCACCACTACGAGTGGACTTGCATATTCGCTTTGCGATCTCTCGATGATTCCCCAACTTTCCATGCGTTCCAATTCTTCCCTCACTTTGTCCCTTTTCGCCAGTGGAATTGGGTACGGCTTTATGGAAAACGGTTTCTCTTCTTTCACCTTGAAATGGCACTGGTAGCCTTTTACCAGTCCGGGTTTGTCAGAAAAAACATTCTCGAAGTGTTCTTGTATATCCCACGGACATATACCAAATTCTCCCCCTTCTGGATGATCAATTCTCCTTTCTTCCTTGTTGCTTTCTTCCTCGCCTTCTCCCGCTTTCCATCGCGCATCCTCCTCCTCTTCGGTGTCATCTTCCAGTTCAGTATAGTCTAACTGGATACCGGTAAAACTCTCTTCAGTCTCTTTCTTAGCATTTCCAATTTCTGCTCGGCATTTCTTTCCCTCCGTGTAAAATTCCATATACCCTTTTCCACAGTGCAATATGGTATCTGTTGGTATGATCCAATCCACACCAATGATGCAGTCAATATTGAGATTGGGTACAACATACATGTGGATTCCAACTTCCTGTCCACTCACTTTTCCTACCAATAAAATCTGTATCGTTACTTTTTTACTCTTTCTTCCAGTCGCTGGCACTATCGCGATGGTGTTTGTAGGCCAATACTCAAAATCCTGTTCCTCTGCGAGCTCCTTGTATAGGGTCTCCGATATACATGAAACTTCGGCCCCAGTATCAATTACTGCCTTGACCTTCTTCCCTAATACTTCTATTTCTACAGTTGGTACCCTGAATATCCTTTGCTTCAACTGATTATCCTCTTCTATGAGGTCTTGCCTGGGATCACTCAGGTACACTGAACTTACAGGTATTTCTCTGCTCGAACTCTCCCTTCTCCATTTCTGCTGCCTAGTATCACCTTTCTTTTCTTCACTCCTATTTTTCTTCGTCTGTTTATCTCTCTCCCAGTTGAAATTGGGTTCTTTCCCCCTTATGACGTTGGTGTTTTCCACTGTCAGTTGACCGTTTGTCGTGGATATCACCCCTTCCACCTCAATGCTGATCAGTTGCCCATCTTCAAGATTAAAGTCGTCTGATCTAAGGATGTGCTTGATAGGGTCATCAGTTGCCAAACAAATCTGCTCATACTCTCCCACCGTACTATACTCTTCTTCCTCTTCTGTTTCGCTCTCTTCCTCCTCTTCTTCTTCTGTGTCTTCAATGTCTACCCCTTCCATGGACTTTACTATGTTCGCCGACCTAGACTCTTCGTTTCTCTGACAGCTGCTGTTTTCCTTAGAGATCAATACCATCCCTCTATCACCGAAAGTATAGAGGCTCTCATTGTAGTCCTCTTCAAATGGTGGTTCAACATCTTCCTCCGTTGAATCATCCTCCAACCTAACGACAGAATCATTTGTTTCCTTACAGAGTTGCCAAAATTCTCCAATCTCTGCAAATTTACAAGACTCCACTCCCTCTTGCTTGGTAAACATAGATCCCGATAGGCCAGGCACCACTTGTCCCTGACCGTTGATGGATTCTTCTGCATGAACAATAAATTCAGCCCCTCTCCTTGTGATTAGCCGTTTTCCTTTCTGTAGGAGAGGTGGAGCTTCTCTCTCCCTTGAAGCTTCTTTTGGTGGTCCGACGACTTGTTCTGCCCCCTGGTCGGACCAAAACAGTGGCAGCTAGCAGTTTTCCGTGTCACGCTTTCCTTTAGAAGGATTGTTATTGGTTTTTGGTTTATCGTCTTGTCGGGTTCTTTGGTCACTATCCTGTTGCTTCCGTTCTCTACTACGACCCCTCTCTTGCTCTTGCTCCCGTCTGAAGTTAAAATTGCTCCTCCCGCGGCCCCTATTGTCTTGTCCTCTCCTCCAATATTGTTGACCGTTGCCCATTTCATTTCTTTGTTGGTTATGGTTCTCTCTCCTTCCTCTGTCGCGTGATTCATTTCGGTTCTCTCGCTCTCTTGGTCTTTTCCTTCCCATCCTCTTCTCTTGTGCATCCAGCCTTCCTAACATTTCGATCGCCTCAGTGACATTGTTTATTCTGTGACTGGCGAAAATCAGCTGCGTTGACTCTGGTAGCCTGGCCATGATTATCTCAACATACTCCGCCTCGCTATATGGCCGGTCGAGGTGACGGCACTTAGCTAGACATCGTAGGAAGAAGTCTTGTTGTGTTTCATTTCCTGGCGAGTAGGGCTCACCATGCATCAGTTCAGACTTGACGGCTACCTGCCTTTCCACCGACCAAAAGTGTCGAAGAAACTCTTCTCTGAAGCGTTGGTAGGTAGTGAATTCCTCTGAAAACCGGTCACCCCATAGGCGTGCTCTTCCTCTCATGTGTTCGTGAACCATCCGTATTCTTTGATCATCCAGAGCGACTTGGAATGGTGGGTAAGTTTCAAAATTGTCCAGAAAATCTACTGGGTGCAGTTTTCCTGAGTCATCAAATTTCTGGAGTTCGCGCTTTTCCTCTAGTGGGTATCCTGGATAGAAAGGGTTAGTAAGAATTCCTTGAAACTTGCTCATTTCTTCTCTAACTGCCCCTAACACTTGGGTCTTCAAGTTCCCCTCTACTTCTTGTTTGATGGCTGGCACCTTTTGGCTTATTTTATTCTCTATTTCACAATAGGAGGCCAGTTTCACTTTTTCTATCCCTTCCGCAAGGCAATTGATTTTGTCAGTCCACAACTTAACTTCTTTCTGTGCTTCTTCTACATTCTCTTCACACACTTTCAAGTCCTCTCCTATGGTTTTTAATTTAAGATCTTGATACTCCATCTTGTTTTCAATGACTTCAACTCGTTGCTGAGTGAGTCCTACTTCCAACGCCATTCCCTGTTTGAAATGTTCCACTTCTGCCTTGGTTTCTTCTCCTTTTAAGACACACTTCAGTTGCAGTTGCTCCATCTCTCCTCTTATTTGTATGAGTCTTTCATCCAAATCTCTAGTAATATCTTCACGTAGGGCTTTCCCTTTCTCTTCTATTTCTGCCCTGAGGTTGTCATGTACCGCTCTTAAGTTGTTTTGAATGGCCTGGTTCTCTTCATGTATAACTTTGAGATTCTCAGCATTTTCGGTTTTCATTTCCTTGAGCTTCTCTTCCAAAGAGTAGCTCCTCTCCGCATTTTCTGTCTTTAACGCATTGATATTTTCAGCAAAGGAGTGGTTAAGTTTCTCTTCCAAGGAGTAGCTTCTCTCCGCATTTTCCGTTCTTATCTGGTTCATCTGGTTCATCAACTGCATAAAGCATTTCCTTAACAGGCACTTCCTCGGTCTGCTCTCTTGTTCCTTCCACAAAAGTTTCCTCAGTATTCATTTTCACAGAGTAAGAAAAAAAACTACGCAGAATTAGAAAGTAAAGGTGGAGGGGGGGGGGTTAAATTCACTAAGTTGCCCACGCTCAAAATCAAGACAAAGAAACCAGTAGCGTAACAACACACAGCTTGTCCCACTAACATCAAAAGCAAAACAACTTAAGCTTCACCATCAAAACGCCGATAGACCAACAAATCAACCAGTACAACGCCGATGAACAGTAATATTTCAAACATAAACAAACTTGCAAGGAGGCATACAACGTGGATCTTCAGTAATCCTGGCTGCTACTCTGCTCCAATCAGGAATAGCTGAAAATAACACATCACTCACACAGAAATGTAGGAATTAATTACTGGTGATTGCTGCTGTGGGTGTAAGCTTCATATGCTTTACACCACCCTGGTAGCTCACAGGCTGGCAACCTGTAATGTTGCATGCAAAATAAAAAAATAAAAAAAAAATCCAAACGCGAAAATGATTTCGATTACCGAAGTTACTCTGTCAAAATAATTTATATATTTTTTTTCAAAACAAAACTGAAAATTTTAGACTGAAAACTAGTAAGCATGCATTTAAACAAATATTTATAATTTTTCTTCCTGTTAAATATTTATTTATCCGCGAATTACGGTTCAATTTAATGGTACATTGATCTTATGGTACCTATGAAGCTCGGTGTGAATGCTACCCGGCGCTAAAAAAAATTATTTCTCATTCACTTATTCAAAAAAAATTAGGAATTTAAACTTTTCCGCGGTCGAACTTAATTTAGATTGCCTGTTCGGTGTCTTCTTATCTGCCGAAGACAGTTCCGCTACCGTCTCCTTCCGCGATGTACCACTGCGCCACGAGATGTAGTTCCTCTTCGTCTCCTTCCGCGTTGTCCTACTGCGCCGCGATATGTAGTTCCTCTTCGTCTCCTTCCGCGTTGTCCTACTGCGCCGCGATATGTAGTTCCTCTTCGTCTCCTTCCGCGTTGTCCTACTGCGCCGCGAGATGTAGTTCTTCTTTGTCGTTGACTTTACCTCCGTAATGTTAGCCTTTGGTTAGCAATGCTGTCCCTTTCTCTCGTAACTTCTTTGCACTCAGTTCCGCAACCACTGCACTTAACAATGTATTCGATCCAATACATGCGATACACGTACTCTATTGTTGTTTTTCGTTTCACTTTTCACTCAAAGTTTGCGTTTTCCGCTGGTTTTTATTTCTTCACTTTTACCAACTTCAAACCCAAGTCCATTTCACGTGCGCCATGTAAAATTTCAAAAAATGTTTTTACTGGGTTAATCAATAACAGTTAGTGAGGTTATTACAACGCTACACTTTGACCTGCCTCATGGAAGCATCGGTACTTCGTAATTTTATTATTTTACCTTGGTCGCCACCAGCTGTTTGACGAACGTACTAATAATACTTACAGTTCTCTGTGATGTTAAGAACTCACTAGTTCACAGGAATTTGTAATAAGCAAGACACACTCACTCATAGGAAGTATTAAGTCGAACAACTATTTTATTATTCCAACGATTTGTGTCTTATATTAGTACTCCGACCACCAACTGGAATTATTTATCACTTATCCGAAGATTGCAAGTTCTTTATGAGTGGAAAATTTAATCACAAGATACTCTCCTTCAAACAGCAACATATTAAATGTCTGTACCACAATTACCAGTTCACAACCGCTCATTAACAGTTCTCCAGGAAGGTCTCACTGTATTTTCACACCATATGGCTTGTCTTACGTTAGCGACGTCAAGCCAATATTCATTTCCCGTCGCGGACGCTCGTATTACGTATCCATATGCCCGAATATTTCTTTCCGAATCTACCGAAAACACGTACACGTCGACACACACACTTCCCGCCACTCGTAACACTTGACTACTCCTCTGCCACAGAGGTTAGACCCTCGCGGTAGATCGATAATCGATATTTATACAAAGATTGCAAGTCCAATGTAATGTTACAAGCTCTTCTAAAATTGCTGCGATTAAATGCTCGACCATCACTGTTTCGGCCGTATTCGCCTACATCTGTATTTACAATAAGGCATCCACATCTGTCACTGCTAACAATACTATAGAAAAAAATACTTTGTAATTGACAAAGGTGGTACCTGATTTTGGCGCATCTTTTATTCTGATGTGTCTTCCATCAATACTTCCAATACAGTTGTGTAAGTTCCACAGTTTATAGAACTGTTGAGCTATTTCAACCCATTTAGCTGTAGTGGGTATTGGCATGAGCTCTTGTTTTAATATTTCCGTTATCACTTCAGAGGTTCCACGTACAATTTTTTGCATTGTTGAGTGTCCTTTCAGAAAATAAAACGAATAAAGCTTTAAATGAATCTCCAGTTGCATAGTACCTGAAAAAGGAGAATTATTTCTATTAACACTAGGTTTTATTTTTAATGCACAACTGTAAAGAACGGTGAAAACCATTAGAGGGATATACAAAAAATATACAAATAAGAAAGCTCTGCCATCAGGTTCTGGATCTAAACATATCAAAGAATATTACCTAGTTCCATATGTGTTATTTTTGGAGTTTTAAAATATCGCACCTTCAAGAGCAATTTTATAGAAACCCTTAAAGATAATGATGCAGAGGTTAACGTTTCCACTGATGGTGAAGAAGTTGAACACTTGTCGGAAGATGCTCTGTCTCCTGTTTCTACACCATCGCCTTATCAAAACACACAATGTTCAAAATATATTCCAGCCACATCTGCTGATAGCAATAATATCAAGAAGAGGAAAGGAAATGAATTATTTTCAAGAAAAGCAAAAATTGTTAAAAAAGTGAACCAAAAGCAATAGTACTTGATCCGGATATGGCATTTTTGCAAAGTATTTTGCCACATACGAAAACTGTGACGGCAAAATAAAAATGTAAATTTAAAATAGAAATTTTTAACTTAAGTAGCCAAATTCTTGAACATAATATTTCGGACTTATCGTGTTTAACGAGTGACGACCATCCTGAGAGCATAGTAACGCCAGCAACTGATGCAAGTATCGGCATATCGACATCTTCACTCTATATTACAGTATCATCAAATCGAGTAGAGACATTCTACGCATGTGAAAATAGATAGTTATACATTGATAGACTTCCTTCATTTTAATATTTTTTTTTTCTTTTTTTAAATAAAGGTTTGTGTTTTGAATGCTTATATTAATGTAATTATCATCCTCTCTAGTGGGCAAACTGGCGATCTCCAGTTGGTAGATTTTTTCTGTATGCCATCCGTAATTTTTTTCAGTAGATAAAAGAAACATAGTTGAGACATTCTGTAAAATTTTGAAATCGTTCAGGATACATTTCCAACTCTTTCATCACGTCAAACATTCCATACTTCCTCCTCTTTTTAAGCCATAAAGGATGAACCCAGAAACAAATCTTCTGTTGAATATCATTTAAATGAAATAAGTTTAAAATATATTCAGATGAAGTCATGGTAGAAGCCATATCGCGTGCGAGTCCCTTCTCCGTCTCTTCTTTCAGGACTGAACAAGCTACGTCAGGAGTTGCAGGGAAACTGCGCTGCGCGGCGCCACGGGCGACGGTCGGCAGCGTGCGGTATCCTCTGTTTTGCTTCCTTTTAATTATATTGGACCATGTGTCGTATCGTCCGCCGCGCCGCGGAAAACGCCTTGTCTGTTGTATAGTGTGATGAAGACAGATTTTTTTACCGTCTATTACTGCATTATTTTCAGTCACTATATTTAACTGTTTATTGCCCCTCAGTAGTTTTGTGTGATTATATAGAAATTTTAATTTCTATCTGAGAAGTTAAGAACGTTACCTAAAGTGAAGTCTTGTGAGTTAACATTACCAGTAGTAACAAACCTTAAAAATCAGTTTCTAACAATCAGTATTGCTAGACATTGTGGAAATTAATTCATTGTATCCTTTGTGGCTCAATTTATGAATTTGTTTGACCAATCATGTACAAAGGATAAAGAGGAAAGACGGTAAAACAAATCGCAACAAAAAACTTTTCATACTCTATTGCAGATAAACTGGAGTCTTTTGTAATATAGTATTGCGTAAAAAAATCCGTATTTTTTTATTAGTTCGCGTTGATTATGCTGCTAAAAGCCTGTCCCTATGTCATTAGAACTGAAAACGTTTTATTTTATCCAATAATGGCTGCTGTTTCTTGCTGCGAAAGTTCATTTCATGCCATACTTAGTTTGCTACCAAATTTGCCTACAACAACAACAGTTATAAGAGAATGCTTTTTTTCCAGATCATATTAACCATATCCGAAACGTGGCTGGAGTGGACCATGTGGGAATTGGGGGCGGCTATGGATACTACAAAAAGTGAGTACAGCTCCTGCCTAACCACGATGCGAGCCTTTCGTATAACACACTCTATTCATGTGATGGCAGTGTCGTTTGATCTGTTAATCATACTAATCCGAAGTTTCAGCTACCAAAACTTTACTCAATTATTCGTTCGATCATACACGTGGCTTAAAGCGAAAGGCATCTACTTCATTATGACTTAAGA